>CM072819.1:49231790-49535084 GCA_036937905.1 Salvia rosmarinus
TCGATTCCACCACCAACAAAAAGGAGAGATGTCGAGTCTAGGGAGGATCGACACCCGATACTTCAAGAAATTGAAGGGTCGAGTTCCACCGGAGATACCGACCGCATGGGTACCTACACAAGAAGTTGTGCAAGAGAACCACAAGCATCCGCACCCACCGCTGCATGTGCTAGAGAACCTCGTCAGTAGGAGGGTTGTTCAACCCGAGCGATTTATGTTCGTGGTGAATCTTTGATTTAGTCCCAGATGAACATGCAATAATCGACCCATGGACATACAGGAGGCGAACAAGATATTGATGCAAGATATGGCACACCGCTATGGACTTAGAAAGAGTCCATAACGCTATGGATGATATGAAAGACACTCTACCGATGGCAAGGAAGCCATAGGTAGTAAGTGGATATACAAGAGAGAGATTCGATGGAGAGGTTTCGCTAAAGCCGTGCGGCGAAGGGACACTCAGATTGAGGCATCGATTTCATGAGACCTTTCACCGTAGCAATGCTCAAGTCCATCGAATTCTTCGCCATAGCAGCCCACTTGAACCTAGAGGTTTGGCAATGGATGTTAAAACCGCTTTCTAAACGGTTACCTGAGGAAGGTGAGACATCTATATGCAGAACCAAGGTTATGTGGTAGGTGCAAGAGCATCTAGTATGGAAGCTAGAAGTCCATTTATGGACTTGCAGCCTCCATCATGGAACTTACGTTGGACGAGGTGGTAAAGTCCCATGGATTTACCCAATCGCCTAGCAGAGTTGTGTGTATCGGTTAGATGTCAACGGTGATGTGGTATTTCGACTTTATGTAGATGACATCCTTCTAGTGGCAACAACGAAGTCATATCGACGAAAGAGTTGGCTATCCGATCGCTTCAAATGAAAGACTTAGGAGACGCAGCATATCTGGGATCTGCGTTACCGAGATCGCAAGAAGAAAATGTGAGCTTATCTCAGCGCCTACATTGATACTGTGATTACCGCTTTAGTATGCGACCGCCAAGAAAGGATTGCTACCTTCGCATAGCGCCTTTATTCTAAGACGCAATACCCATGACGCAGAGAGATAGAGGAATGAGACAAGTTCCTTACGCTCGAGAAGTCTCATGTATGCAATGCTATGCACGAGTTCGATATCCTCGCGGAGCATAGTAGCTAGATATCGCCTAACCTCGACAAGCTCATCGATCAAGAAGCATATACCAAGCACCGAAAAGGACTCGAGATTATAGCTAGTTTACCATGCGATAGTCTAATGCCTTGGGTTATACTGACTGGATTTCCAAGCGACCGTGATGAGAAAAAGTCAACCTCGGCTATGTGTTTACCTTGGGAGTGGAGCAGATCCCATGAGTGCAAAGCACGATGCATTGCGGACTCCACCATGGAAGTCAATATTTAGCCGCCTTGAGGCTTCTAAGGAGGTCAGATGGTTCAAGAACTACTCACGGATCTAGGCTGGTACCTGGTTCCCAAGAGTATCATAGTTTCATCGTGATAACTCGTGTGCGGCAAACTCAAGGAACCACGACCCACAAGGCGACTCAAACACATAGAGAGAAAGTACCATGTCATACGAGAAATCGCGACGAGGTGACGGGTCGATTGAAAAGATTGATACGACGGAAAATCTAGGGATCCATTCAGAAGAGCCTCCGCAAAAGTCTACGGCGGACACGTTGTATGACTCGATCAAGGCTGATGGCACCCACTTAGAAAGGAAACTTTGTATAAGGGAGAAGCAAAGTGATGGTTGTTTGTGCTAATAGCAGAGAGACATCAGATAATTAAAAGTTTGCTTTTGTATATGGGCATGTGTCGGATTTGTGATAACGAAAGCAGCCTTGGTTGAGCTTGTATACAATGTTTCGTTACCACTATTACAATCTCCTATCCGAATCGAATACTTGATTGTGATATATTCTGTGTCCCCTTATCTCATATATAAGTTAGATCATACAAGGTGTAGAAGATCACGTAAGTCTCGTATGATTGGTCAAGCTTAATGAGATATAAAAGTTTCACAAATCGAGACAACTTAAGGACGAAGTTGTCGGCTTAGCCGCAGATAGAAGAAGAACACTCGACTAGTCTGCTTGTCTATGCCCGATTACGCCCTCGACGTATCAAGGATCACAAGGAGATGAGTTCTTCTTTCTCGACCGTCGTGAAAGAACCAAGATCTCGGTGACTTACGGCGATCTAAACCTCGATAAGGTATTAGGTGAGTAAGGCGAGTCACCCATCACTTCGACTTGGTTACAAGCGAGGGTTAGATGTTCTAAACCCAAGATTCTCCGCGATCTTCTGTGGAAGCGTTCAGATAAACACGCTAGTTATCTCAGACGAGTCACCGTGATCCGCTAGCGACGATGACGTCCCCTTAAGCGAGCTCAAAAGGTTTATTGTACTAAACCCGCAGTCGTTGTTAGCACAAGTACAATAATAAGGTCGAGTGGTACTACTTAAGGAAATGAAGTTATTAATCGCTTTAAGCTAATGATTGCTATAAATGATTAATGGACGCTCGATATCTTAAACACGGGATTCAGAATGTTCTAAGTGCAAGCCCGACTCAACTTCGGTAATAAAGGAGTAAGTCAAGATTTATTCTCTAGTGGCATGAATAAATGTTTATAAATTAATTTATGTTATCTAATAACATAAGATAATTAATTTATTTGAGGCCCATCTTTATTCCTCAGCATTTGATCCTCGGCTCGCCCATCTAAAGTTCAGAAAGAAGAGGAAAATCTTTCTCGATGCTCCATTGGTAAGATTTTATTCTCTTTATCCCACAAGGATATTATTATATTTATGGTATATGCATAGATCCTTTCCATATAAGATTATGGTAATAATCCCGAGAGTATGGAATTAATCCCGAGAGTAATGGAAATAATCCTAAGATTATGGTATTTTTCCATATAGATTACGGTAATTTCCATAGGATTATGGTACCATATGGGATTAAGGTAGTGCATTATAAATATAAGGTATGAGATAAAGTTCAGTTAATGCTCACATAATCCACACAATATTTTCTCGGACATCCTATGTTGTTTGGAGAGAGATTGTTTCGTGCAGAGAGCATAGTGATTTTTCCAAGATTCTATGATCGCCCTCACTGACGCTGAGATTGGGCACCGATACAGCCGTAAAGGTCAGCACGAGTCCGATCCGCTCATCTCGCTCCATCGAACCCCGATAGATCCAAAGGTAAACACGTGAAACCCCTACGTCGCGATTAATTATATAGACGATGCTAGGTTTATAATCAATGATGGTGAATTAAATATCCAAGATAGATCCCCGGGCGAGGGCTTAACATATGTTTTCCCTACACGCGCGCGCGTTGTTGAGGCGAGCACCGCCGCGGCAAGGGCGGCGGCGAAGCTGGGTTCCTACGGACGCAATGCGGCGGGTTCCTGGGCACCGACGAGCGAGGTGAGGCGGGAACGGCGCGAGGAACAACGCCGCGCGGGCGTGTTGCGGGCGCTGGTCGATGGCGCGAAGGGCGAGGAAGAAGCGAAAGCACGCTACAAGAAGATTGAACGCCGAGGCAAAATCGTGACGCGGGCTGGCCGGGCCATACGGGTGGCCGAGCTTACGCTGGCGCGCGGACGGCCAGGGCGCCGGCACTCGCAGGCGTGGGCTTATGGGTGCTCGTGCCTCGTACAGACTCCTCGACGCTTCGCCCGCTCTTCCTCGCTTGAACTCCGACGATCCGCTGCCTATGAACTCTCGTCGAGATGATCTTCAATTAGTCTATTATTCTTGGCAGGTCCAATTATCATATTTTAATGCCATTTTTCTACAAAACATCGAACAACGGCAAGTCCGAATCGATATATACTAATCAAAACGACGGCATAAATAGGACAAACCATAGAAAATTACACGTAAAACAATACCAAAAATCAGCACAAATTCATACTAAACAACCTCCTCCACTTATCCATTTGCTTGTCCTCAAGCAAAGTCTATACTGTAAGAATAGGAAAGGATAGATAATTCATGCAACTTCACTCTTAGTCTAATCAATCAAACCTTATTGCTTTCCCCACATTTGGTGTTTACGCATTCAAAGGTAATGTGAAGTAAATCTAGGACGGCAATTGATTTCTAATAAATAAAAAGGGTAACCTCGCCGCACTCAACTCTCCAGTTAGGTGAATTAACTAATGTGATCACCATTAGCAACAAGTTTTTTTAAGCCAATATGAATGTTTTAACAGATTTTCGAACAATATTCGAAAGGCGAACCTCGATGAACTCGAAGTTTCCTATCGTGGTTTTCTCATGTCCATTTCTCGAATTACGAGAGGGACATAATCCCATCCTCCATTTCAACAATCTTATATTCTACTCTTTTTCAAACATTTCTTTTTTTTTTTTACATCAATAGATTTAAACAAGTATAGGTGACCACAATGTTAACACTCCCCTAACATTAGCCGGACAAATCACATCAATTCTCCTCTATTCATTTTCTATCAATCACAATCTAGTCAATTCACATTAGCATCGAATCATATCACCAAAAGTCTTTAAATTAAAAACAAACACTTAATACCACAGTAGCTTAGTCGCATAAATCGTAATCCCAACTTACTCAAGATATACGATACTGATTCTAAGAAATCAAAATAAGCATAGATGCACATCACCAAGCATATTACAATAGATAAGGCGCGCACATCTAAAATGAATAATCATCCCCATTATTTTAATCCGGAAAGCATCGTCCCCAAAGGCTCCAAACATTAATAATACAAAATGACCATAGAGTATGATACTTCCCCGATATTAGACTTAGTATGCTACCGAGAGTTTGAGCATCACGGCTTCACCACACCGATTAAACTGTCCTTAACTCAAGAATCATAAACGCCAAACCTACACCACGAAAACCAAAACAAAAACGAAACACAAACACAAGCAAAAACCAAGATAAAACAAGAACAAACGGAAACAAACGTGTCGGTTTTCCCACGTAAGCGCTAGTTTTAACGTCAAATTTGACCATTGATTACTCATTTTGTTGAATTGTCGAAGCAGAAGCTTCATCCGACCTCATTATCCAACGCGCCTGCTAGGCGAGCAACCATATTCCCGAGAGTAAGGTGGCATGCTTTTTTCCACTTATCCTCGACTCTGTACTTCACCCCGATCTTTCTTACACTTAGCCTGGAGCGTGGGGTCGCCTACTCAACTTCTTCCTTAGGCATCCTGCTCTCGCAAAACCTTATACTGGCCCTCAAGCATCAAGTGCAATAATAGAAAAACATGATGCAAGAGTAGAAATAAGAGAATTATCACTGCACTACTAGCATGAAATGTTTCCGCTGCTCCCAAAACCGCTGCGTTTATCAATCCTTTAGTGAAATCAATTGGTATTTGTTGTAGCCATAAATGGTTCACCTAACAACAACGGATGCCCACTCTCATATTTTCCAGCCTCTTCTCCCATATCAATGACAACAAAATCAATCGAGACCAAGAGGTTACCCATTCTTATTAAAACATCTTCTATCACACCTTTTCGGCAACGTAATAGTTCCTCGCCTAATTCTAATCGCATGCTAGTTTGTTTTAACTCCCCAAGTTTCAATGAGTTAAACAGAGAAATGACATTAAATTAATCTCCGCACTCAAATCAAGCATCCCCGATGCAGCTTTTTCCATTACTAAAAGTAATGTTAAGAGTAAAGCTACCCGATCACTTTATTTTGGGTTTAGGGTCAAGTGCACGGGTTTCTTCTTCTCACCACCACCTTCTTCATATTCCCGCCTCCTTCTTTTCGACTATCGACGACTGAAATGGAATGTGTGGTTTGCAACCTGCAGAGGTCGTTCTTCTTCTACTCCGATCTCTCTCATCGCCTTCATCGCACTTCCATTATCACTTCCACTAGGCAGAATACCTTTAGCATGTTCGTATTGGTTAGGAAACTTCCCTTTTGATCTCTCGCCGTACCAATTGCTCAACAGCCCAAACCATCTCGTCCCACTTGAAGTTGCCAATCGTCCCACTCGAGTCTCCACTCTTTTCGACAGATGCTCCAATGATTCAAATCTCAGTGCGCTTGCCTCGACGTAAAGTATTTAGAACTCGTTGACGATGGTTTATTCAGAGATCAAGTTGTTGCCGATTTTGTTGTTCGAACGGGTACCTCGACTTGTCCCCTTGATTCTCGACTCCAAGAGAAATTAGGGTGATCTCTCCACCGGGATTATAAGAGTTTGAGTAGGGTCTGTCTCGCCTCGAACGGATAGCCCTCATTGATTTCTCTTTAGTACCCTTTGTTCAAACTCCTCACATCGCATTAACTTCAGTATTTCTTCATATGCCATCTCACTTGTTCTTTGTCACATGTTAGCTCCATGCCCCGCTTCTCCACATATTCCACAAGTTTCCATCGGCATCGCTTTGTTGCCGTTGGAATTGAGGTGATTTCGAGGTTCAGCTGTTCTCAACAGCCGCACTGGGCGAGTGAGATCCGCTGCTGTCAGCGTCACCATAGTTGGGCGAATCTCTTTGTCGCCGCAGCAGGTCTTCGCCCGCACTTCACCTTTGTGAGTTCGCAGCTACGCCTCCAAAATCTCGCTAACATCACCGGCAAAGATAGTTTCCAATGTCTCTCCAGCTGCATTATCAATCATGTATTGATAATCCATCGTCACCCATCATAGAAAAACTCGATTTAGGAGCTCACCGTAAAGGCGACGCGGACATTGTCATTCAGAATTTACTTGAACCGATCCCACTGCCTCATGCATAGGTTCTCCACCCATCTCGCTTGAATGTGGCTATCTCGAGCCCTCGCCTCAGGTCTTCTCGTTAGAGTAGTACTTTCCATGAATTTATCATACACGGCTTGCCAACCTGGCTGCTGAACCGGGTCAGAGACATCAACCATGTCTTCGTTTCTATCTTTAGGTGTGGGGAAAACACCTCATTCTCGCATCTCTCAGAAGCCTGCTCTAGTGAAAAGTGAACCATCGCGATAGAACTCCTGGATGAAGTTCAAGGCATCCTCGCTAGGCATCCCATAGAACGACTCAAGCAGGGTTGAAGGGACGGCTTCAACTCATAGTTACGGGCGGATCCTCGAGGACTATGCATGACGTTGTCACCCCAATGACGGGTCGAGCAAAATCATGCATCCTCGGTTTTTTCTTCTGGGCTCCTCCATTTGCCGCCATTTCTTCCGCACAAACTCCTCACTTGGAGGTCTACTCCCAAACTCGTCGACTTTACCGTCAACGACTCGCTTCACTTTTGTAGAAGCTTTCTTCTTCCGAGCTCGAAGATTAAATTTCTTGTACCTCGTGAATGTTGTCGAAGACCGTGTCAACTTCCTTATGAGACCGACGCACCTAGCATACACAAACACAAGCCAAGAAAACGGATTACGCAAGACTGTAAAGAATTAACCAAACAAAAATAAAATAAACAAAAATAGAAATTAGATGGAAAATAACACAATCAAAAATGCCTAAAGCCTTCCTAAGCAATTCAGCCAAAATTTGTTCTCGACCAAATTGTTCAACTTAGTCACCGCAACAGCACGAGGTCCCTATAGTGTGGTTAGGTTCGACCCAAGTCGAATCTTCTGAGGAAGACTTAACAGTATTTATGCTGTGTTACGATGAAAGCAATAAATCTAAGTCCTAAACATGATTTCGGGGTGATGATTAACTAAGATAACAGGAAATAAAACACGCAAACGATTCAAACCAAGTTGCTCAAGCCTAATCGCATATGAATAATTCAAGAGGTGAGATAACTAGGTATTAGGTTCTTCGATCGATTAATCGATTCATTGCTGATCAAGAATTCACCTATTCATGCAATCCTCAAACCTAAATCCAAACACTGACTTTCTGCTCCGTGGATTAAACCTAGTTATCAAATTCATCAACACATAACACTATTAGAGTACCCGCTTCGAACCTCTAACCCAATCGATTCCTATGACGCAACGATCTATCTCTCGATAATACACGATTCATACAAATAAAATAGTGATTAATCAATTACCAAATTCTATCATGCACGATTCATCTCTCGATAATACACTAAACATAAATAATTCAATAGAGATCAATCACTCAACAATAAACCCTAGGATTCAATTGGTATTCTCAATCAAACAAATCATCAATCAATCAATTCAATCACCCAACCCTAGAAAAGAATTAGTTCATGTTCATTTCATGGATCAAATAATTATAATTGATAGAAATCATTATCCAATAATTCAATGGAAGAAAAATAGAATAACAAGTCTTACAATCGAATGTCGTTGATGGATTTCTCCAATCAAATGTCTTGAATCAATCCCAAGTGCAAAGAATTACTTGGAGAATAATGGAGAATAATTCATTGAACAAAGCCTCCGTGAGAAAAACTACCGACGGAAATAAAAATAATGGGATCTAGGTTTTTCAACCGTTAAAACAAGATGATAGCAATAAATATCCGCAGCACACGGACGCATCGCAGTCACGGACGCTGAAAGCTCCTCGAGTGAAAAGTCGCGACACGCCACGCTTCTGGACGGAGAGAAAGCGCGACGGAGAAAGCGCCGACGTGCCGTGATTCTCGAAACACACCCATCGCCGGCTGAGTCCGCCACGGACGCCGCTTGTAATCCGAGGCGTGCGCCACGGATGAAGTACCGAACACTTGCGCCGGGGAGGAATGGAAGGCGCAAGGTCGAGTCGGCGAAGCGTACGCGGAAGGGCGAGGCGAAGCGGCGCTGGTCTCCGGGCCGACGAATGGCGCTAGGTTCCCAGCTACCGACGTAGCGGTGGGGAACGGCATCGGGACACGCACGCGCGGTCAGCGGGCGCGGGGCGGCACGAGGCGATGCGAAAGGCGGCGAGGCGAGGAAGAAGCGCCGAAGATGAACGCGCCGAGGCAAAATCACGAACGCTACTGGCTAGGTGGCCGAGAGTCGAAGCGCAAGGCGCGCTGCATGGACGCGCGAGGGCGCTCTATGACTCGTTCGGGCGTGCGGGTGCTCGGGCTCGTGGCGCGACTTTGACAAGCCATGGCCTGCTCTTCCTCGCTTGAACTCCGATTTTCGATCCGCTGCCTATGAACTCCTCGCACGAGATGATCTTCAATTATACATTATTCTTACAGGTTCAATTCATCCTATTTTAATGCCATTTTTCTACAAAACATCGAAACAACGTAGTAAGTCCGAATCGATATATACTAATCAAAACGACGGCATAAATAGGACAAACCGTAGAAAATTACACGCAAAACAATACCAAAAATCAGCACAAATTCATACTAAAATGCACTCTAATACAAAGTCTTCTCCTATAATGATTCTTTAGATATGCACCTAGGATTCTTTAGATATCCGAATCTTCTACGCCTCCACTTGCTAGATTCGAAGTTATAGTCACGTTAGAGGAGTCTTCGGCCGAACTCGCAGAGGCCGAAAGCTTGATGTCCGGGCTAATTTATATTCGGGCCCGGCGCTTTGGCCTAGTGGTTGGCCGCATCTCATCATATCCGCCCAAAAAGACGAAGAGAGGTCATGATGGATGTGATGCGGGTTTGCCGGAGTTCGCTCGGCGGCGGAGCACGCAGCATCCCTCGTAGGGCTCATTCTCCTCAAGTTGTATGTCGCCGCTTTATCGCTTCGACTTTCATTGCCGAGGTGCGTCAAGCCGGTCGCACATCGCCGGGCTTCACCGCCGGGCGTTACGCCGAGGTCGACGCTGTTTCGGCTTCATCTTGACGAGGCGTTACGCCGAGGTCGCACGCTGCTTGCTTCACCTGCCGGTAGGCGCTACGCCGAGGTCGCATGTTGCTTTGCTTCACCTTGCCGAGGCGTTATGTCCGGTCGCAGCGCCGCCGGCTTCACCGGGCCGGGCGCGGCGCCGAGGTCGCACGCTGCTCGCTTCACCTTACGAAGCGTTAGGTCAAGTTGTATTTTGCTTGGCTTCACCTTATCGAGGTGTGCCGTCAAGTCATATGTACGACGCTGTGGTCGAATGTGCAAAGGCCGTGATGAGGTCTAACACCGAGTGTCCCGTCGATGTTGAATACGGATCCGTCTATCCGTGATTTAATGCGCATTTAATGGTCAGCAAGCGCATGGGTTCCCGATAAAGCGTGTTATTTGGGAATATCTTCCATGATACGCCATTTCTCATATCACTTTATCCATTTCTATTTTCAAATTCCTCAAAACTTTCTCGACTTTCCGAAAAGTGCTACGCTTTCTTCACCATTGTCGCCTTCGTTGTTTTTGTCTGCCTGTGCCAGGCTATCTTCGATCTACCACCCACAAACCAAAGAAGTTATATTTAATGGCTTCGCTTTTTCTTCTCGAGTCTCACTACCATGATGGTGGCCAAGTCAAGCTACGCCCACCGGTTCGCCGGTGGTTTTAGAGGTCCTCACAGCTGATTCTCCACACCCTACGCCCGTAGTTCCTTTTTTCCGCCGTCGAGGATTTTGGGAAATCATTCATTTCTTCGTGTCTTGAACTTTGAAATAATAGATATTGCTAATAGGTTTTTTGTCCCTTCATCTCGCTGGAATGGTCGCCTCCACCTGAGATAGGCTTGCTCTTCCCGAGGGATTTGTCATCGCTACGTAAGATATCCTCGAAAAATGGTCTTCGCCTTCTTTTTTCCTCCCGCCTATGCCGAAGTTCAAAGAATGTTCGGCATACCTCTAGCCCAAATAACGCCGAACTCATTTATAGCTGACGGTTTTCGGGCGCCTATGCCTGGCGGCATAATCATTCTTTACCCTAGGTTGATCCTCAGTTTTTTCAATTGAAATTCAGCTGGGTATTATATATCACCCCGTCAAGCTTCAAGGTAAAGACGAAGTCTACTTCTCAATCTGGCAAAAGAAGTTTCTCTTGTTGCTTTCGAGGGCACTCCATTTCGCCCGGAATGACGATAAGCACGCGGACGTGGGCCATTGATGATAGCTTTGGTGACCTCGTGAGGCATCATTAACGGGCTCAGCGCAGCAGGCACACGAGGTCCCTCTCCGCCACGTATGTAAGAGGCCTGTCCGCCGTGGAGAGCCTAGCTTCGTTCTCCGCGTGCTTAATCCCGAGGTGGTCCGCTCGGTCGGTGGACCTGGGACATCCAGCTTGAGGTCACATAGCCGAGCGTGAAAAGCTCGTTGGCTGCTGTCTCGCCGAGGTCAAGCACGAACGAGGTTGAGGTCGCCGAGATCGAGGGGCGAGACCATGCGTCAGAGGCGGCTAGGGCTGGCAAGCTCGGGAGAGGCCGAGGAGTCCGGAGCTCCGGAGAGGCCGAGGTCGCCGAGCAAGGAGCTTTGAGGGGTCATTGATTCTTTTTTTTTTGTAAATGTATACGTATCTGACAAATTCCCTACCGAAGGCTTTTAATAAAATTCCCAAATTTGATGGAAGAAATTGTCCTTTGTTGTTTTCAATCTTCTCGAACTTTTCGACGGTCCCCATGGTTGGATCAAATCAAAACGCTGACTCGGCTCTCGAATCTAAAGAGGTCGAGGTCCGTGCACCTGGAGGGCGAACTTGGCCATGTGCGGAGTGAGGCCGACGCAAGTTCGTGACTCACACAGAGAAGTTTGACGAGCTCAAGCCCACCCTCGAGTTGGAGGAGAAGCTCGAGATCGCGGAAGATAAGGCCAAGTTAGTCGTCGAGGAACATGTTCAACACGAGGCGGTTATCCCACGAGGTGGTGGAATGACTCATCTCATGCCGAGGCTAAAGTTTCCGAGCTCATACCACCGCCGAGGTATAGACAAGAGTACTGGGTTAACTCCCGGCAATTTCGTGAGCAATATGCCGACCAAGAAGATAGGTGGCTTGTAGAGATCAGAGTAGTTCGGCCATCCTCTCCTCGAAAGTGTGCTTCGCTCGACGACCGAGTGCTTTTCATCCGCCAAGCTCTCCTCCCGCCGAGGTTCTTCTTGTCTTCCGACGACGTGGAGTGTCGACGACACTTCTCTTTGAGTTCTTTATGCAAGATCGATGTCGCCATCGAGAAGCCGAGGTCGCAGTGTCATCGAAGGCCGAGGTCATTCGGACGAGCGCAAAGAGCTGGTCGAACTTCCCAAGATCGATCGAGGACGAGTCCGAGGTAGGAGTAGGGTTAGTGTTAGACGATTTGTTGAACCCCGACTTTCCTGTGGGATCGCTTAGCTTTTCCCACCTCCCGCCCTTCATCGCCCCTCGTAATGTATGCGTTGTACACTTTGGAAATAAGAAGAATGAATTTTTCTTTTTTCTCAGTGTTGAAAACGTCAGTATACATTTCATCCTCGCAGTTAAACGAAGGTAATTCATCCAGATTAAACGTGGTAATTCATCCTCGAAATAAACGAAGGTATGGGTTCCTTTTTGGCAAGAAATATCGCTAGGGTGGTCCCTCGTCTCTCGTATTAAACGAAGGTAATTCATTCTAAATAAACGGGGCGTACGGGGTCCTTTTCGGCAAGAAATATCATAGTGGGTGGTCCCTCTTCCTCGAAATAAAATGAAGGATAGTGTTCCTTATTTGTCGAGTTTTATCGATAGGTGGTGGTCCCCCGCTGCTTATAGTCTCGCCCTCGTATTTAACGAAGGTAGTCGGGTCTCTCCCTGAGCGGTAGTTCGTCTCGTTAGAGGGTATTGTAAAACGGCGGGTTAGTATTATGCATAAGTGACAAATAAAACATGCAAGAAAAAGATTTTATTAATAAGACGATCGCTACGCATACCTAATGCAATGCACTCAAAGACACGAACCGAACAGACTCAACCCTCGACACTTATGCTAAATATCTCGAGATGGACGATGTGCTAATGATGGGTATTTGCTCAACCGATATACGGGCGAGCTTAGACGACCCTTTTCCGAGGACTTCTTCGACCGGTAAGGTCCTTCCCCATGTGGCTTCCAGCCATCGAGGTTTGCGGCTTTTATCGACTTCATTATTTCAAGCACCGAGGTCGCCTACTTGAATTGTCGGATTTGACACACGCTGGTTGTAATACCGAGCTACTTGTTGTTTATACCGAGCTTCCTTATGTAGCGCGTGATGTCTCTTTCTTCAAGCGCATCTAGACTGGCTCAGATTCTTCCCATTAGCTTCACCGAGAGTTGGATGGTGCGGGGCTCGGCATTCCGATCTCTCGCAGGGATTATCGCTCGGTTCCATACACCAAACCGTAGGGTGTTTCTCTCCGATGTCCGAGGTGTTGTACGACACGCTACCATAAGACCCAAGGTAAATTTTCACCCAATCGCCTCGACCGATCGAGGCGAAGTTTTGAGTCCTTTTACGACATTGTCTCGTTGGTGACTTCGGTTTCACCATTTGTTTGCTTGAGGATGAGCCACCGAGGTGAATTTTTGTTGGATCCAAGCTCTTGACACCACTCTTCGAATACCTTATCCGTGGAACCGTGGTCCCGTTGTCCTAAATGAGGATATGAGGATGCCAGCGATAATAACGATGTTCTTTCCGCATTTAAGTTGAGGGCGCTGCTTGTGATTTTCACCAATGGTTCGACTTCCACCCACTTTGTGAAGTAGTCGATCGCGATAATCGTGAATTAAACTCGCCCTGAGCTTGTAAAAGGGCCCACGATATCAATCCCCATTGCATAAATGGCCAAGGGCTTGTATGCTTACGAGGTTCGGGCTTGAGGTAGCCTCGCACGCTTCCATGAATAACGGGTGACTTGCACACTTCTTCACGAGGTCAATTGAGTCTTGGAACATTGTTGCCAATCAATATCCCCATCGCACGACTCTTCGATCGAGCACGGCGGTCCGACGGTTTCCACATGATCCGTCGTACTTCTCGTAGTACATAATCAGCCTTGGTTCGGATCCAAACACCTTAGGAGCAGGTCAGTATGTATGATTTTCTCAGATAGAATTCCTCGCTCGAGTGTATATCGCAGAGATTTGCTCAAGACTCTCCTAGCCTCGAGCCTCGCCATGGGGCAACGCTTTCTCCAAATATCTTCGACGTGGTCATCCAATTAGGTTCCTCGTCCGCATTATGTCGACTTCGACCTCGGCATCGCCTATGCTTCTACCGACTTTCATCGGGCGGGCTGTTGACGACGAGGCAAGTTTGCTTAAAGTGTCGCCGGCTATTTTGCCCTCGATGCGAACCAACCGAAGTATGAGAAAAATTGTTGCAAGCTTGCGTTTTTCAAGGTATTTCTTCATCCCGCCGCTTTTGCTTCAGATTTTCCTCAAAGATGTGGCTCACTATAACCCGAGAGTCGATGTAGACTTGCACGGCTCAGATCTCGGAGACTTTGAGCTAGGCTAAGTCCTCGTGATTAAGGCTTCAGATTCCATTTCGCCATTCTTTATTTTTAAATGTGAACCGGTGCGAGAGCTATCTCGTCCATCTCGACTTATGAGTAAGACGCCCATTTCATCGCCTGCTTTTTCCCAAGCTCCATCCACATAGATTTTCCAAAGAATCTTCGATGGTTCCTTTACGAAGTTCGGCTTCGTGTTGTTCTCGAGTCGGCTCGGCGAAGTTTCAGCTTTTTCCACTGGTTAGCATCGGCTGGGCGAAGTCTCGCAAGGCTCGACTTCTGATGGCTCGAAGGCGGCGTGAAGATATAGCAGGTTCTCCCGCCGATTGCTAACTTCGCAATTCTTCCCCGAAGCTTCGCTTCAACACTTACCAAAGTGGATGATCGGTGAGAACTCATGCGGGCGCGCGCGAAGCAGGGGCGAGTCTCCTTGCAAAGATTTACTAACGCGCGATCGAGCTTTTCCAAAGGCCGATATCTCGCTTTCGCCCTTTTAGTGCTCGGCCGATAAAATACACAGGAGCCGACATCCGCCTTCTTGTACCAAAAACTCGCACTTATGGTTTCGTCCGAGGTGGCGAGGTATAGGAAAGGACCTCTCTTTCTCGTGACGGATAAAGTTGGAAGTTTGGCGAGGTAGTTCTCGAGATCTTCAAAAGTGACTTGTGTTTATCATCCCGTGAGTAACCCTGAGCATTTTTGAGTATTTTGAAAATGGAGATGCTTATCCACGGCTTTTGAAAGAAAAGCGCTTAGTGCAAATGGCGCAAATCGTCAATTTATGTACGTCTGTGATGATCTTCGCATCTTCATCTCCAAAATGGTTTGAACCTTTGACGGTCAAGCTTTTAATCCTTCTGTGGAGACCCAAAGACCCCAAAATTTACTGCATCGAATCATGAATGTAACACTCGGGATTTAGCTTTAGGTTTACCTTTCAAGTAAGCCGAGGACCATCCCGAGGTCGGCAACACATGCGCTTCCTTTACTCTCGACGATTTATGTCATCTAAGATACTTCCACATTCTCACCCATGTAGGCTAAAATATCTTGTCCACCATTCGCTGATGTTGGCCCCCAGATTCTCGAGTCCGAATGACATCTTCTTATATGCAACATTCCAAGTCCGTTATGAAGGCTGTTTTGAGCGTCGCCGCCACTCATCAACACTTGGTGATATCCTCAGATAAATCCAAAAATCAAGACTTCAGATCCCACCGTGAGAGGCCAACCTTTTTCGATATTTGAAGGGATAACAACTTTTCGGGCAAGGTTTATTGAGATCGGTGTAATCGATACACATCTGCCATCCCCTCCTCCTTTCTCGACCATCACCGGGTTGGCAATCCAGGTCGGATACTTGACTTTCAACAATATGTGCGCTTAATAATTGATTCACCTCACATGGATGACCCGATTCCTTCAAATTTGCAAAATCCATTGCTTTTGCCGAATCGGTTTTACACTTGGGTCATTATTGAGCCGATGAGTGATAATACTTGGCGAGACCCCGGTCATGTCAAGGGGTGACCAAGAAACACATCTCCGAATTCTTTAGAGTTGGATTTATGCATATTTTAATTGAGGTTCCCTTAGAACCTATTTTGACGACCTCGAGTGGCTCTCCTTCATACAAGGCCACCTCCTCCACCGGCTGCCTGGGACATGCGACGCCTTCCCAGCCCAACTCACCGAAGCTTTTTAATTGCTATGTTATGGGTTCGGGTCAAGTCCCGCGCCTGTAGAGCGACTTGTATGCATTCTTTCGCCTGCTTCGATCTCCTGATCACGGCCACCTCCTTTTGTGGGACTCTATTGTCGATGGTAAATTGAGATACCGCCTCACCGCGCTTAGCCAGCCTCGCATCAATATGATGTTATACTATTTAGCAGGTTTTACTACTTAAGAACTCCACCAATTCCGGAGTTTCGCTTGGGAGCTTTTCCCACCGTGATCGGTAGTTCGATTATTCATTCTGCGGCTCTTCCCCGCACAAAGCTTGAGTGTAGCGAGCTGGTACGAGGCGGCCTCCTCAACTCCTAACTTGTCAATTCCTCAAGAGGATGCTTACCACGCACCACCGCCGATGTATTACACTGCTTTACCAGCCTTTGTCTGGCGACCACCGCTGATCACCATCGCATCCCGCGGGTACTACGGCCGTACGGGTTGTCTCGGAGAAGGTGATTGCCTCATCCTTTAAACCTCTTGTTTGCAGGTTCGCCGTATGGGACTTCGGCCTCACCAAGAGGACTTGTAACCCGAGGGAGCCCGTGATGGTGGAGATGATCCCCGCCGTATCGGGTGCTCAGTCTCTTCGCTGTCGCTTCTTGTTTTCTTGTAAAGGGCACGCTTCCTTCTCTCGCTTCCTCTCTTCCGACCTCAGGGGCTTTGATCACTCAGCTCATACCATTGATTTCTTTAGACTCCGTCACCATCCCAACCGTTCAGTCCACCGTCCGCGCCCACGCTCCCAGTCCACCGGTACGGAGTTCGATTGACACCATAGGGCCCCGATAAGATGCCATTTTAAGGCCGATGATGAGGATCGTTACTGCCTTCACTTTTCGTGCCTCCTTGGCGAACTCGGCCATAAAGTCATCGGATGACTCTGCTTGCCCCTTCACCGTGGAGGAGATGTGCCGTCGTTGGACTCGACTCTACCGGAAGAATCATGGAAGGCTCCCATCACGCTGTGAAGATCCAACACTCCCGGGAGGTAAAATCGTCAACCACCGACTTCGCTGTCAATCAAGAATCTCGGGAAGAGTTTACATATGGATGGTGTTGAGGCTATTGATCATATTATATCGAATTGTGAGATAAGTTTTATGATCCCTCATCATTATAATGGCGTATCTCGCACCCCGTACTTGTCCGGAGGAGTGTCAGTATTTTGTTCGAGAACGGGTAATTATTTTCCCATATCCATCGAACCCGCCTCCCGGAGCGAGGCGGAGTTCGCCGACCAACTCATTTTGATGACGGGACCGACTCGCGCCGATCACGATGTCCCGTCCGCTGCGCTGCTCGCCCCTTGCACGGCTGGTTTGGACCCCAACCCGTAGAGGTACGAGCGCCCATCATCCGAGGTTGGGATTCACCGTCAGGTCGCTTGCGCTTTGACGAGGTCGCGTCCCTATCTTCGTGATGGTGCCGACCTCGCTCTCGGCCGAGGTACCGAGGAAGCTTTCCTTGTTCTTCAAGGAACTTTAACCGCCTCGGCAAGGCTTATTCATGAGTTTGAGGTTCCTTGTTGTCATGCTGCCTCCCTCGCTATTATACTCGCTTCATGCATGATGGGATGGCCTTGCTCATCGAGGCTTGGACACGCCTTCGGGGTCGGTTCTCGACCGGCTTTTCCCAAGCCGAGCTCGGCGGCCCCGCCACCGTTGTTGCCGGTATGCCTCGATGAGACTCGCATTCATCGTCGGATTGACCGTAAACAAAGGTCGACCGAAAACACAAAATTTTGTTTCTGCATTTACTAAGTGATTGATCTTACTCGTTAGGAATTAAATGCTAATGAACACGTAGAATTAATGTGGTTCATCTTTAAAATAGATATACGTCCACTGAGCAAGAGAGAGTATATGTGTATCGAGAGTGAAATGATTACAAAGAGAGTAGCTGATCTTTCCGGCTCAATCTAAGCCTTTATTTATACACGATGATATCGAGTTCGACTTAATACAAAGTCTTCCTATAAGGATTCTTTAGATATGCATCTAGGATTCTTTAGATATCCGAATCTTCACGCCCACTCAAGTAGATTTGAGCGATAGTTGGTTTAGGAGTCTTCGCCGAACCCCGCTGAGGCCGAGCTCGATGTCCGGCTAATTTATATTGGGCCCGGCTGCTCGGGCCCAGTGGTTGGGCCGATCCCATCATCGTATATGATGTTTTGAAATTTTCTGCTCGTGTTAACGCAGCACGACTCACTCCGCCGTGGCTCGCCCTCTTGTTGCTCCAATAAAATCGCAGTACAACAAGAAGGAATCACCGAACATTTCGCAGAAGCTCGCATAATGAACGGTATTGTCCGCTACATTAAAGAGCACAACCGTGTTACTCCAGACGATCTAGAGCTCCCCAGAGATCCAAATTTATACGGCCCAAATTAAGTAATTTTTGATAGGTTGCGAAGTACTTACGATCCCAATCGATCGAGCTAAAAGGCCGCCGTGAGCACACTGATTACTTAATCAACAACTCAAAATATGTAGGTATTTTATCGTGAGTGATCATTTTCGTTGTTTATAAACTCATAATTATATGGAAAATATAGAAATTCAATGAGATTGGTTAGTGTGTATTTTGCAAAAAGTGTAAATAGGAATAAATGACCAAATTGATAACACATATGTGATATATCCAAAGTCATAAAACACGGTAGATACTCATTTATTAGTTAATAGTCAATTTACCCTTACTTTTCACCGCTTTCACTTTTTTTCGATCAGGTGAATTGATAGTTGTATTTTTTATTTTTATTTTATTTCGAGTTACGAAATGTCAATGATTTGATTCAACATTATATAAATTAGAAAAATATTCATTCAAATTAAAATTACCTCGATCGGTTTTTCTTTATGTCGACCGATTTTTCTTTATTATCGATCGTTTTATTATCGACTGCTTTTAATTTATTTTTAAATTTAGGAAAATTAAATTATTTGAAAATCGAAAGAAAATAATTTAAAACAATTCCAATTGAAAATCGAAAACCGATCGGTTTTATAAAAATCCATCTTTTCATGAAAAATATAAATTTAATAATTTTTATGAAAAGACTCGATTTATGAAAAATCGATCGTTATACAATTCAAACAATTCCAATTTATTTTAAAATTTAGGAAAACTCGACGTATCAGGATCACAAAGGAGATGAGTTCTTCTTCCGACCGCCGAGAAAGAACCAAGATCTCGGTGACTTACGATGATCTAAACCTCGATAAGGTATTAGGTGAGTATGAGTTGTCGTCCATCACTTTGACTTGTTACGGTGAGGTTATAGTTCTAACCCAAGATCTCCGCATCTGGGCGGAAGTGTTTCATGTCACGCTAGTTATCAGACGAGTCACCGATCCGCTAGGATGATGACGTCCCCTTAAGGAGCTTTTTTTTTGTACTAACCCCCTGTGCGTTAGTTAAAGCAGGCGAAAGAACTAATAAGGTCGAGTGGTACTACTTACAAATGAAGTTATTAATCGCTTGCGATTGCTATAAATGATTAATGGACGCTCGATATCTTAAATGGGATTCAGAATGAAGTGCAAGCCCGACTCAACTTTGGTAATAAAGGGTAAGTCAAGATTTATTCTCTAGTGGCATGAATAAATGTTTATAAATTAATTTATGTTCTGGTCAACATAAGATAATTAATTTATTTGAGGCCCATCTTTATTCCTCGCATTCGATCCGGTCGCCCATCTAGGCCGTAGTAAGAGGAAAATCGCGCCTCGATGCTCCATTGGTAAGATTTATTCTCTTTATCCCACAAGGATATTATTATATTTATGGTATATGCATAGATCCTTTCCATATAAGATTATGGTAATAACTCGAGAGTATGGAATTAATCCCGAGAGTGGAATAATCCTAAGATTATGGTATTTTTTCCATATAGATTATGGTAATTTCATATGATTATGATAATTTCCATACGGGATTAAGGTAGTGCATTATAAATATAAGGTATGAGATAAAGTTCAGGTTAATGCTCACATAATCACACAATATTTTCTGACATCTCATGTGTTTGAGAGATTTTCAGAGTTTTAAAGAGAGCATAGGTGATTTTTCCAAGCATTCTCTATAGATCGCCCTCACTGACGCTGGAGATTGGGCAATCGGATACACCCGTAAGGTCAAAGCACGAGTCCGATCCGCTCGATCCGCTCATCTCGCTCCATCGAATTCTCCGATAGATCCAAAGGTAAACACGTGAAACCCCACGTCCGCGATTAATTATATAGACGCATGCTAGGTTTATAATCAATGTGTGGTGAATTAAATATCCAAGATAGATCCTGGGCGTAGGCTTAACATATGTTTTCCTACACGCGCGGCGCTGGTTGAGGCGAGACCGGCGCGGCGGAAGCGAGGCGAGCGGCGCCGGGTTCCCACCGACGCAACGGGCGCTGGGTTCCCACGACGCAAGGAGGCGGGAACGGCGATACAGCGCCGCGTGCGGGGCGTACGTGGCGGGCGCTGGTCGACGCGAGGCGGGCGGGCGAGGCGAAGAAAGCACGCGCAAGATGAACGCTGAGGCAAAATCGTGAACGGGCTGGCCGCCACCGGCCGGGTGGCCGAGAGCTAGGCGCGCTGGCCGGCATGGGCGCGAGGCGCCGCACTGTGGCGGGCTTATGGGTGCTCAGCTCGCAGACTTCGACGCTTCCGCTCTTCCTCGCTTCAACTCCGACATCCGCCGCCTATGAACTCCTCGTCGAGATGATCTTCAATTATTCATTATTCTTGCAGGTCAAATTATCATATTTTAATGCCATTTTTCTACAAAACATCGAAACAACGGCGAAGTCCGAATCGATATACTAATCAAACGACGGCATAAATAGGACAAACCATAGAAAATTACACGCAAAACAATACCAAAATCAGCACAAATTCATACTAAACAACCTCCACACTTATCCATTTGCTTGTCCTCACAAAGTCTATACTGTAAGAATAGAAGGATAATTCATGCAACTTCACTCTTAGTCTAATCAATCAAACCTTATTGCTTTCCCCACATTTGGTGTTTACGCATTCAAAGGTAATGTGAAATAAATCTAGGACGGCAATTGATTTCTAACAACAAAGGGTAACCTCCGCCGACTCAACTCTCCACAGGTGAATTAACTAATGATCACCATTAGCAACAAGTTTCTTGCCACATAGTAATGTTTTAACAGATTTTGAACAATATTCGAAGGCGAACCTCGATGAACTCGAAGTTTCCTATCGTGTTTTCCATGTCCATTTCTCGAATTACGAGAAAGAGGGACATAATCCCATCCTCCATTTCAACAACTCATATTCTACTCTTTTTCAAACATTTTTTTTTTACATCAATAGATGAACAAGTATATAGGTGACCACAATGTTAACACACTCCCCTAACATTAGCCGGACAAATCACATCAATTCTCCTATTCATTTTCTATCAATCACAATCTAGTCAATTCACATTAGCATCGAATCATATATCACCAAAAGTTTCGTAAATTAAAACAAAACCAATACCACAGAGCTTAGTCACACAAATCGTAATCCCAACTTACTCAGATATACGATACGATTCTAAGAAATCAAAATAAGCATAGATGCATCACCACATACAAATAGATAAGGCAACGACACTACGAAATGAATAATCATCCTCACATTTTAATCCGAGCACTCCCAAAGGCTCCAAACATTAATAATACAAATGACCATAGAGGATGATACTTCCCCGATTATACTTAGTATGCTACCAGAGTTGGAGCATCACGGCTTCACCACACCGATTAAACCGTCCTGTAACTCAAGAATCATAAACGCCAAACCTACACCACGTAAAACCAAAACAAAAACGAAACACAAACACAAGCAAAACCAAGATAAAACAAGAACAAACGGAACAAACGTGGGTTGCCCCACGGCGCTAGTTTTAACGCCGCCACCACCATTGATTACTCATTTTGTTGAATTTTGTCAGCGAGAAGTCATCCGACTCATTATCCAACGCGCCTCCTGCTAGGCGACAACCATATTCCCGAGAGTAAGGTGGCTTTTTCCACTTATCCCGACTTGTACTTCACCCCGATCTTTCTTACACTTAGCCCGGAGGTGGGGTCGCCTTACCTCAACTTCTTCCTTAGGCATGCTCTCGCAAAACCTTATACTCGTCCGCATCAAGTGCAATAAATAGAAAACATGATGCAGAGTAGAAACAAGAGAATTATCACTGCACTACTAGCATGAAATGTTTCCGCCTCCCAAACCGCTGCTTATCAATCCTTTAGTGAAATCAATTTGGTATTTGTTGTAGCCATAAATGGTCTACCTAACAACAACGGATGCCCACCTCATATTTTCCGCCTCTTCTCCCATATCAATGACAACAAAATCAACTCGAGACTAAGAGGTTACCCATTCTTATTAAACATCTTCATCACACCTTTCTGCAACGATAGTCTCGCCTAATTCTAATCGATGCTAGTTTGTTTTAACCCCAAGTTTCAATGAGTTAAAGAGAAATGACATTAAATTAATCTCATGACTCAAATCAAGCATCCCCGATAGCTTTTTCCATTACTAAAAGTAATGTTAAGAGTAAAGCTACCCGATCACTGCCTGTTTAGGTTGCGTGCACGGGTTTCTTCTTCTTCTCGCCTACCACCTTCTTCATATTCTCCGCCTCCTTCTTTCGACTCATCGATCGACGACTTGAAATGGAACAGTGGCTCATAAACCCGCGAGTCGCTCTTCTTCTACTCCGATCTCTTCATCACCTCGCACTTCCATTATCACTTCCATGTAGCACAGCTTTAGCATGTTCGATTGGTTAGGAAACTTCCCTTTGATCTCGCGTGCTAATTGCTCAACAGCCCAAACCATCCGTCCCACTTGAGTCTGCCAACCGTCCCACTGAGTCTCCACTCTTTTCGACTGATGCCTCCATGATTTAAATCTCAAAGTGCTTGCCCGGACGAAAGTATTTAGAGAATCAAGCGATGGTTTATCAAGATCAAGTTGTTGCCGATTTTGTTGTCCGAACCGGGTGCACCTCGACTCGTCCCCCTGATCTCGACCAGAGAAATTAGGGTGATCTCTCCACGGGATTATAAGAGTTTGAGTAGGGCATGTCTGCCTCGACGGATAGCCCTCACGATTTTCTTTAGTACCCCTTTGTTCAAACCTCAGATCGCATTAACTTGTACTTCTTCATATGCCATCTCACTTGTTTTGTCACATGTTAGCTCCATGCCCCGCTTCTCCACATATTCCACAAGTTTCCATCAGACGCTTTGTTGCCGCTGGAATTGAGGTGATTTCGAGGTTCGCTGTTCTCACACGCACTCATGGTGAGATCCGCTGCTGTCGTGTCACTAGTTGGGCGAATCTCTTTGTCGCCGCAGCAGGCTTCGCCCCGCACTTCACCTTTGTGAGTTCGCAGCTAGCGCCTCCAAAATCTCGCTAACATCACCGGCAAAGATAGTTTCCATGTCTTCCTCCAGCCGCATTATCAATCATGTATTGATAATCCATCGTCACCCATCATAGAAAACTGATTTAGGAGCTCACCGTAAGGCGATGCGACATTGTCCAGAATTCACTGAACCGATCCGCCTCATGCATAGGTTCTCCACCATCCGCTGAATGTGGCTATCTCGAGCCTCACTCAGGTCTTCTCTCGTTAGAGTACTTTCCCATGAATTTATCATACACGGCTTGCCAACCTCGCTGAACTGGTCAGAGACATCAACCATGTTCGCCTCTATCTTTTAAGGGAAAACACCTCATTCTCGCAGTATCTTCGAAGTCTGCTCAAGGAAAAGTGTGAACCATCGCATAGAACTCCCTGATGAAGTTCAGGCATCCTCGCTAGGCATCCCATAGAACGACGGAAGTGGTGTTGAAGTGGACGGGCTTCAACTCATAGTTAGGCCGGATCCTCGAGGACTATGCATGACGTTGTCACCCCAATGACGGTCGAGCAAAATCATGCATCCTCGGTTTTCTTCACGGCTCCTCCATTTGCCGCCATTTCTTCCGCACAAACTCCTCACTTGGAGGTCTACTCCCAAACCTCAGATTTCACTGTCACCGCATCACTTTCACTTTAGACAAGCTTTCTCCCGAGCTCGAAGATTAAATTCTCTTACCCGTGAATGTTGTCAAGATCGTGTCAACTTCCTTATGAGACTCGACACACCTAGCATACACAAACACAAGCCAAGAAAACGGATTACATGCACTGTGGAAGAATTAACCAAACAAAAATAAAATAAACAAAAATAGAAATTAGACGGAAAATAACACAATAAAAATGCCTAAAGCCTTCCCGAATCGCAAGCCAAAATTTGTTCCGACCAAATTGTTCAACTTAGTCACCGCACAGCACGAGGTCCCTATAGTGTGGTTAGGTCGACTAAGTCGAATCTCCGAGGAAGACTTGTATTTATGTGACGTACAACGAAAGTAAATCTAAGTCCTAAACATGATTTGGGGTGATGATTAACTAAGATAACAGGAAATAAAACACGCAAACGATTCAAACCAAGTTGCTCACAGCTCAATCACACACGAATAATTCAAGAGTTGAGATAACTAGTATGGTTCTTGATCGATTAATCGATTATCATTGCTGGATCAAGAATCCACCTATTCATGCAATCCTCAAACCTAAATCCAAACACTGACTTTCGTCCGTGGATTAAACCTAGGTTATCAAATTTCATAAATAAATACACACTATTAGAGTACCCGCTTCCCAGAACCTCTAACCCAATTGATTCCTATGACGCAACGATCTATCTCTCGATAATACACGAAACATATGAAATAAATTAGTGATTAATCAATTACCAAATTCTATCATGCACGATTCATCTCTCGATAATACACTAAACATAAATAATTCAATAGAGATCAATCACTCAACAATAAACCCTAGATTCAATTGGTATTCTCAATCAAACAAATCATCAATCAATCAATTCAATCACCCAACCCTAGAAAAGAATTAGTTCATGTTCATTTCATGGATCAAATAATTATAATTGATAGAAATCATTATCCAATAATTCAATGGAAGAAAAATAGAATAACAAGTCTTACAATCGAATGTCGTTGATGGATTTCTCCAATCAAACTTGAATCAATCCCAAGTGCAAAGAATTACTTGAGAAATAATGGAGAATAATTCATTAACAAAGCTTCCAGAGAAAACCATCGACGGAAATAAAAATAATGGGGATCTAGGTTTTCAGCGTTAAAACAGATTATAGCGGCAGAATATCCTGCACACGGACGCATCGGTCACGGACGCGAAAGCCCGAGGAAAAGTCGCGACACGCCATGGCCGGAGGAGAGCAACACGACGAGAGCACGGACGTGCCGTGATTCTCGAAAACACACCATCGCCGTGGAGTCTGCGCCGGACGCCGCTTGTAATCCGGAGAAGTGCAGCACGGATGAGCGCCGAGCGCCGGGCGCTGGGAGAATGGATGCCGCGGCGGCGTTGGGTTGAGGCGAGTAATCGTACGGGCGAGAGGCGGAAGGGCGCTGGCCCTGGCCACGGACGATGGCGCTAGGTTCCCGTGCCACGACGAGCGAGGAGGGGAACGGCACGGATACAGCTACGCGCGGCGGCCGCGGGCGCGGGGCGGCGCGGTGGCGGGCGCAGGCGAGGCGAAGCGAGGAAAGGCGCAAGAAGATGAACGCCGAGCAAAATCACGAACGCTACCGGCCGGTGGCCGAGACGCGCGCGCGGCATGGGCGCGAGCGCTCGCACTGTTCGGGCGCGGGTGCTCGGGCTCGTGGGCGCGATTTTGACGTTCGCCTGCCTCGCTTGAACTCCGATTTTCGATTCGCTTTCTATGAACTCACGAGAGATCTTCAATTATACATTATTCTTAGTAGGTTCAATTCATCCTATTTTAATGCCATTTTTCACAAAACATCGAAACAACGTAAGTAAGTCCGAATTTATATACTAATCAAAACGACGGCATAAATAGGACAAACCGAGAAAATTACACGCAAAACAATACCAAAAATCAGCACAAATTCATACTAAACAGTACTCTAATACAAAGTCTTCTCCTATATGATTCTTTTAGATATGCATCTAGATTCTTTAGATATCCGAATCTTCTACGCTCCACTTGCTAGATTCGAAGTTATAGTTGGTTTAGGAGTCTTCGTCGAACTCACAGGGCCAGCTTGATGTCCGCCAACTTATATGGCCCGGCGTTTGGGCTAGTGGTTGGGCCGTGATCCTATCATATCCGCCCAAAAGACGAAGAGAGGTCATGATGGATGGGACAAGGGTTTGTCGGAGTTCGCTCGCTGGCGGAGCACGCGCAACTCAGAGGGCTCATTCTCTCGTTGTATGCTCGGGCTTGCTTGACTTTCATTGCCGAGGAGGTTGCGCCGGTCGCACATCGCCGCTTCACCGCCGGGCGCTACGCCGAGGTCGCACGCTGCTCGCTTCATCTTGACGAGGCGTTACGCCGAGGTCGCACGCTGCTGGCTTCACCTTGCCGAGGCGCTACGCCGAGGTCGTATGCTTGCTTCACCTTGCCGAGGCGTTATGCCGGTCGCACGCCGCCGGCTTCACCGCCGGGCGCTATGCCGAGGTCGCACGCTTGGCTTCACCTGGCCGAAGCGCGCCGGTTGTATTTTGCTGGCTTCACCTTATCGAGGTAGCGTCAAGTCGTGTACGACGTTGTGGTTGAATGTGCAGCAAGCATGATGAGGTCTAACACGGAGTGTCCCGTCGATGTTGAATACGGATCCGCTATCCGCATTTAATGCGCATTTAATGGTCATAGCTGGGTTCCCGATAAAGTGCATATTTGGGAATATCTCCATGATACGCCATTTCATATCACTTTATCCATTTCTATTTTCAAATTCTCAAAACTTTCTCGACTTTCAGTGCTACGCTTTCTTCACCATTGTCGCCTTCGTTGTTTTTTGTCTGGTCAGTGCCATCTTCTTCGATCTACCACCCACAAACCAAGAAGTTATATTTAATGGCTTCGCTTTTTCTTCTCGAGTCTCACGCCATGATGGCCGTAGAGGATTGTACGCCCACCTGTTCCCGGGTGGTTTTAGAGGTCCTTACAATGATTCTCCACACCCCACGCCCTGTAGTTCCTTTTTCCGCCCGAGGATTTTGGGAAAGTATCTACTTCTTCGTGTCTTGAACTTTGAAATAATAGATATTGCTAATAGGTTTTTTGTCCTTCATCTGCTGGAATGGTCGCCTCCACCGAGGATAGGCTTGCTCTTCCGGAGGATTTGTCACCGCTACAAGATATCCCTAAAAATGGTCTTCGCCTTCTTTTTTCTCCGCCTATGCCAAGTTCAAAGAATGTTCGCATACCTCTAGCTCCAAATAACGCCGAACTCATTTCGCAGCTGACGGCCCATGCCTATGCCCATCGGCATAATCATTCTTTACCCTGTGGTTGATCTCAGTTTTTTCATTGAAATTCAGCTCGGGCGGTATATATATCACCCCGCCGCTTCAAGGTAAAGACGAAGTCTGTTTCAATTGGCAAAGAAGTTTTCTTTGTCGCTTTGAGGGCACTCCATTTCGCCCTGAATGACGATAAGTCGCGACGGGCCATTGATGATAGCTTGGTGACTCCTGCGAGCATCAGAACGGGCTCACAAGAGCAGACGCGAGGTCCTCTCACGGCATGAAGAGTTCGCTGGAGAGCCTAGCTTCTGCCTTCGACAGCTTAATCCCGAGGTGGTCCGCCTCGCCGGTGGATGGGACATCCAGCTGAGGTCACATAGCCGGAGTGGGAAAGTCAGGTTGGCTGCTGTCACGAGGTCAAGCACGAACGAGGTTGAGGTCACGAGATCGAGGGGAAGGAGCCAATGCCGGGAGGCAGGCTAGGCCAGCTCGGGAGAGGCCGAGAGTCCGGAGTCGGAGAGGCCGAGGTCACGAGCAAGGAGTTTCTGAGGGTCATTGATTCTTTTTTTTTTGTAAATGTATATGTATTTCGATTCCCGCCTTGAAGGCTTTAATAAAATTCCCAAATTTGATGGAAGAAATCTTGTCCTTTGTTGTTTTCAATCTTCTCGAACTTTTCGACGTGTCCCCATGGTTGGATCAAATCAAAACGCTGACTCGGCCTCGAATCTAAAGAGGTCGAGGTCCTGCACTGAGGGTGAACTGGCCATGTGTGAGGAGGCCGACGCAAGTTCGTGACTTCAAGAGAGTTTGACGATTCAAGCTCAATTCTGGAGTTGGAGGAGAAGCTCGAGATCGCGAAGATGGCCCGTTAGTCGCTGGGACATATCAACACGGTGGTTATCCGAGGTGGTGGAATGACTATCTCCGATGCCGAGGCTAAAGCCTCGAGTTAGTCGCTCGAGGTATAGACAAGAGTACTTAACTCGGCAATTTCGTGAGCAATATGCCGACCAAGAAGATAGGTGGTTGTACATCAGAGTAGTTCGTCATCCTCCTCGGCGTGCTCGCTCACGACCGAGGCTTCTTCATCCGCCAAGCTTCTCCTCCCGCCGAGGCTCCTTCTGTCTTCCGACGACGTGGAGTGTCGACGACACTTCTGAGTTCTTTATAAGATCGATGTCGCCATCGAGAAGCCGAGGTCGTGTCATCGAAGCGGCCGAGGTCATTCGACGAGGCAAAGAGTGGTCGAACTTCCCAAGATCGATTGAGGACGAGGCCGAGGTAGGATAGGGTTAGCATAGATGATTTGTTGAACCCCGACTTTCCTAGGGATTGGCTTAGCTTTTCCCAGCCCCGCCTTCATCGCCCTCGTAATGTAGCGCTTGTACACTTTGGAAATAAGAATGAATTTTTCTTTCCTCAGGTTGAAAACGCTAGATACATTTCATCCTCGTGTTAAACGAAGGTAATTCATCCGTGATAAACGAAGGTAATTCATCCTAAATAAACGAAGGTATGTTCCTTTTTCAAGAAATATCGCTAGGTGGTCCCTCGTATGATTGGTCAAGCTTAATGAGATATAAAAGTTTCACAACGAGACAACTTGAGGACGAAGTTGGTGATAGTCGCAGTATAGATAAGAAGTGACTTGACTTGGTTGCTTATCTATGCCGATGCGTCTCTCACGTATTGAAGGATCACAGTGAGATGAGTTCTTCTATCTGACCGTCGTGAAGAACCAAGATCTCGGTGACTTACGATGATCTAAACCTCGATAAGGTATTAGGTGAGTAGGAGTTGCTGACCATCACTTTAACTTGTCATGGGTGAGGTTATATGTTCTAACCCAAAATTCTCCGCATCTGGGTGGTGGCGGTGCTTGTATGTCATGCTAGTTATCTGAATCGAGTCACCGTATCCGTT
This sequence comes from Salvia rosmarinus, assembly GCA_036937905.1. Lineage (NCBI taxonomy): Eukaryota > Viridiplantae > Streptophyta > Magnoliopsida > Lamiales > Lamiaceae > Salvia > Salvia rosmarinus. The sequence continues at coordinate 49,261,177 of CM072819.1, forward strand.
TAGGATGATGACGTCCCCTTAAGGAGCTCAAAAGGTTTATTGTACTAAACCCCGCAGGTTGAGTTAGCTCAAGTACAATAATAAGGTCGAGTGGTACTACTTATGAATTAAAGATATTAATTATTTTAAGCAAATGTAATGCTATAAATAATTAATGGACGCTCAATATCTTAAATACGGGGATTCGTAATGTCTAAGTGCAAGCCCGACTCAACTTCGTAATAAAGGGTAAGTCGACATTTATTCTCTAGTGGCATGAATAAATGTTTATAAATTAATTTATGTTCGGGTCGAACATAAGATAATTAATTTATTTGAGGCCCATCTTTATTCCTTGCATTTGATCCTCGGCCGCCCATCCAGCCCGTAGCTAAGTATGGAAATCGGCGTCCTCTCTCACGAGGTAATGATTTGATTCTCTTTATCCTATAAGGATATTATTATATTTATGGGATATGCATAGATCCTTTCCATATAAGATTATGGTAATAATCCTTTCCATAAAGGTTTATGGTAATTTCCATATAAGATTATGGTAATAATCCTTTCCATAAAGGTTTATGGTAATTTCTATATGGGATTATGGTAATTTCCATAAAGGATTATGGTAATTTCCATATGGGAATGGTAATTTCCATATGGGATTATGGTAATTTCCATATAGGATTATGGTAATGCATTATAAATATGAGGTACGAGATTAAATCTAGGAAAATGATTAATAATCATCATCATTATTTTCGAGAATTTGAGGGTTCATCCTTTGAGAGATTTTAGAAAATTCTTGAGAGCTTGAGGGTGATTTTCAAGCATTCTCCATAGATCGTCCTCACCGACGCTGGAGATTGGGCAACCGGATACGCCCGTATGTCAAAGCACGAGTCTCGATCCATTCCACCGGCAGATTCAAAGGTAAACACGAAAACCCCAACGTGTTGCAATTAATTATATAGGTGCATGCTAGGTATATAATTAATGTATGGTGAATTAAACATCCAAGATAGATCCCGAGAGGCTAAACATAGTTTTTCCCATCAATTGGCATCGAGCACAGGATCGGTATCTTCGCTCTGCTGGATTAATTCACGCTTGATTATTACGCGCGCAATATATTATTTGTTGAACTGCCGCTCATCGTGGCTCGCTTTTATTTTGTCGATTTTGTTTTCACCACGAGAAAATCCGTGGTTAGATTAGATTTATTTTACGTAAATCTTATCCGTAAAAGTAAAACGAAGACAAAGCGCGATCGAGACGATGGGAAAACGGGTTGCACGGCGTGCGGGCGACGGCACGCAGGCGTGCACGACCTTCAGCGACGCCGCCGCGACGCGGCCGAGCCCGGATCCATTTTTCCGGCCGAATCTGTTTGACGAGTCCGGTCCGTGCCGTACACGCGAGGCCCGTTTTGAATCCGTCCGTGCCGCACGCGAGGCCTTTTGAAGATTATAAAGATCTGTACTTTGCAATTCTATGTAATAGATTAGGCAGAAAGTGCGATTCCACGAGTGAGCCGCGATGAACGTTTTTATTTTATTTTTATCGCTCATTGCATGTCGTGGATGTTTAAATTATGCGAAGCATGCTATGTATGTTTAAATTACGAGACAAACATTTATGTGTTTTCGTGATTCGACGCGCATAGTAAGCATGCTAGGTTTATCGCGTTTTCAAGTATATTTTAGAATTCTGCGAGCATGTTTTACATGTTGAGTTCTATAGAAAAGCATGCTAGGATTACGTGATCTCAGATGGACAAACCTTTTGAACAAAAAGACTAAGCAAGCAAACCGACAAATTAATTTTTATTATTAAAATGTCAAGACCTCCACTTTTTGATCTCTAAACAAAGTGATACGCACTGTGAGTAAACGTCCACACGCGTGGCTTGCTTTCACAGTTTATCATAAGTTTGTTAGATGGGATTTCTAAATAAAACATTTTAAATCTATCGGAGAGTGGGAGTTTCATGTGTAAACGCCCACACGCTGGCTTTGCATGTGCGATTTTCATAAGTTCTCTAGAGATAGATATAAAATGAGATAACAAAAGAATTTGAATTGGAAGCGGTATGTTCCTAGTGAGTATGCTAATTCTAAGAATTCGTTTTCTGCTGTTAAAAATGTGGTCATTGTTTAGACATCACCTCAAGTACAACTTCCCACGAAGTCCCTTCTTGTGATAGTGATGTGGTCTAGAAAGGTCCAATCGTTAATTTCATTTGTCATAAGGATAAGTTGACATGGATTGAAATTAAACTACTAAAAGGTATATTTTAGTCCAGTCGAGGGTTCATATGTAAACGCCCACACGCGCGGCTTGCATGTGGGATTCCTGGGCGATTGGAGGTTTCAATTAATATTGTTTTATCAAAAGGTTACAATATTATTGTTACGAATTATGTGCGATCGTATGCTTATGTGTTTACATTATCGCTTCGGATATGTCTCTTACACCAATTATCAATATGCTCGCACAAAATCCTTTATCCGTCCAAATTTTATCGAGTGGAAACGAAACATTGAGAATGTTCTCACCGTGGAAGAAAATCTATTTGTACTCACTACACCCCGTCCCCAAGCCTCTAGACGATTCATCATCACGATGAGGGGCGCAAGGAGCACGAGAAATGGGACAAATCAAATAGAATGGCAAAGTGCCTTCTTTTGGTCACCATGTGCGAAGTCCCCGCAACTCAAAGATCAAGAGATGGAAGATGCAGCCACGATATGGCTAAGTCTTATGAAATCGTATGAGGAATCGGACGATGTAATCTTGTCATAATTTGACAAAATCAATAATGTCAAGTTCAATGAAGGAAAGCGATTGCATGCATGACCATGTAGAGCAAATGATCAATCTCTTCGAGAGCTCGAGTTGGTTGGAGGATATATTGATGACGTAGTCGAATCGATATGATCCTCAACACTTTGCCCAAGTCTTTGATGTCTTCCGCTATAAAGCGGTCCTTTATGATAAGAGTTATACTCTAGATTCATTGTAAGAGGATCTAATAACGAAAGAACATAAAATGGGCAAGGTGCACATGTTTTAGTACGCACCTCAAAGAAAACCACCGCTTTATCGAAGATGAAAAGGAAAAGTGGAATTCAAGAGATGCTAAGGCTAAAGAAAAGTGGGAGTAATACAAAGGGCTCTACCATGGTTTGAAAAAGCCAAAGGAGAAGGGCAATGCTTCAGTGCGGTGAGACGGGCATTGGAAGGCTAAGTGCCCCAAGCTCATGCTCTAAGTACGCCATTTGCTTTAGTAACGAAACATGTTTAGCAACTTGTTCTACCCATTCTTGGGTAGTAGACACGCAAAAGCGATCGATCATGTTTGTTACACCTGCGTGGGTTCCATGGACAAGTGAGTCGAATGATGGCGAGATAACGATCTCCATGGGCAACGCCATGCGAAAGTCGAGGCCGTTGCGGTTGGAGATGTTACTTTATGTTTTGAGAAAACAGTTTTAGTTTTAAAAGACGTTTTATATGTGCGGATTTTCTGTGGAACCTTGTTTCTGTTTCAAATTGTTTATTCATGGATATTCGATTGTTTTTGATAGTGGTGTTTCTATCATAAGAAACCGGGTTATCGTCAGTAGCACATTATATAATTTGCTTTATACTATTTCTCGCAATACATAATACCTATAACTATGTCGCATCTACATCAAACCTTAAAAGAGAAAGTTTTCTTAGCAAGATGACACCTCTTTTCTCTGGCATCTTAGATTAGGTCACATCATCTAAATAGGATCCAAAGACTGCTAAGAATGGGCGTTGGGTAATCTCACAGTTATCCGCTCCCATCTGCTAATCCGTATAGAAGGTAAGATGTTGACCGGACCCTTCAAAGCGAAGTGTCATAGAGCCAAAGAAATGTTAGAGCTAGTCCATTTCGACTGTGTGGACCGATGTCCACACAAGCTCGTGGAGGTACAGTATTTTGTCACTTTCTATCGACGACACTCAAGTACGGATACGTATACCGCTTCACCGCAAGTCTGATACTTTGAGAAATTCAAAGAATTTCAGCGGAAGTGGAGCGAAGCTAGGTAAGAGTATCAAGTCATCTGCGCTCGATCATGGCATAATACCTCAACAACGAAGTTCATGGACTACCTAGTGAAGTGTGGGATTACCTCCCAACAAGATTTCACCGGCACACCACAAACAAAATGGTGTGTCGAGCTAAGAAATAAGACTCTTTTGGAAATGGTTAGATCAATGATGAGTTATGCAACTTTGCTTATTTAGCCTCGGGGTATGCCTTAGAAACGACGGCATACTTGCTAAATCTAGTACCATCCAAGTCAATCAAGAGACCCTTCGAGTTGTGGTTTGGGCGCAAGCCGAGTTTAAGCCACATAAGGATATGGGCGCCCAACACATGTGCCGAACAAGAAGTGGCAAGTCGATGACCGTAGGTGAACTATCGTGGACGGAAGGTTCACCGAACATATTCTCGCCACACCAGCAAGAATTATGTTCCATCGATGCAAACGAGACACCTCGGGTGAAGCCACCGGGAATCTCATTACGCTAGGTGTACACCCGCCGGGAGATATGGTCCATGGCGTAGTCGTATATCATGAATATGTAGTTAAGGGGACCGACAAACGGCGCAAGTCCGCCTCAAGATCAAGCTTCTCACGACGATAGATGTAATGCCGATATCTCACGGCATATCCTCGGCATCGGATGGCGTCTTGCGATCGGAAGCACACCGTCATAATGTGACGCATACCACGGGCATGTGCAGAGCTCAATGACGCATAAAATGAGCGGGGAACTCGCCGATGTCTTTACTCGATACATCCGGTCGAACGGTGAGTCACCACCTCCTCGGGTGTGACTCTAGAAGATAAAGAGAGCCTAGTCGTAAAAACCGTCCGAACCATCTTATATTCCTAAGTTCTTATGAAACTACTTTCATGGTTTGGTCTTTGGGAAGAGGCGCATGGTTCCCAGATGTACTCAAACGCTCGATGCCCAGCATTGGGTAAAGGCTAAGTGATCACCCCATCTTATCGGTCCCGGATTCCTTACTTCTACTCACGTTATAGTATCACATCATATCCGTTCTCATTATGCAATTACGATTCATCATTTCTTTTATACCTTCATAACGTTATACTTTTATTCTTTTCACTTACGCCACGATAGAGGCAACACGCGGTGTTCGGAATTCCTTCACGAGAGAGGTTGGGACCCGTAACGGCGAACCTCCGGTTAAACAATCGCTTCATCATCGAGACTCATCGCTGCTCATCATCGAATCCGCTCGATTCAGGATTCCTAAGATTTCTATGTTCTCGCTCCTTCTTAGTATTTCGTTCAATTGGGGATGCTTATGTTCTCATACTAAGTTCGCTAAAAGGGATCATCGCCTTAAGAGTCTATGTTCTCATGGGAAACATACTCATTTACATCATGCTTCGACACAACATAAACACAGATCGCGACACATTGTGCGATAATCAAGCATTCTCATTTACTCATTTACCAAGTTCCTAAACCTCAGAACTTTCTTTTCAAACTAATGACCAATCAATTGAAACAACTTTTCAATTTCAAAATTTCCACTTTCCAAAATATTTTTCAACTTCCCAACAAGACAATATTGAAATTCCAATTCACATTTCATATACTTCCATCATTTCAAAACAACTTTTAGTTGAGATAGTTACCTTCTTCCTCGTTGAGCAAGACGACGATGGAGTGCAGCGCGATGGCGATCAAACACAAATAATTTCTAGACTGACTTTCAACTTAGGATTCGAGGAAAGGGTTTCTAGGTTCGAGCTAACAAGAGCTCGATACCACTTTGTGACGACCGACTTTCCAATGAAGTACGGATCATATGGATCGTCACCCCGGTATGATAAAGCGGTGAAATAAACGTAGCTAATCAAGGCAATCAACCAATCAACTACTTAATAACGATAGGTTAAAATGGATAAACAATCCGATACCAACTCAAGTCCTAGAAGGACTTGTCAAAAGGGTTCAAGGTTCAACATAACCCAATCAGTAGGTAATTTAAAGCACGAGGTACGACTCCAATTCAATACTGGAAATAAGCGGTTATGATCAAAACATTAATGATATCGTAGTTAGGCGGCAATTAAACATGTGGACATACATATGAGGATGCATGCCCGGTTCTAGAAACCTTTCTAATTAAGCATCAAAAATAGTCGCTACTCGCACCACCGCACCCATCATCGATCCTTGCTCAACCCGCACATTAAAACGAAATGCGGGGCTAAGTACAAAAGTACTCGGTGGACTCGTTGCCAAAACATTTTCTTTGTCAAAGTTATTAATCGCCCACAATAAGCATGAGGATTTTAGTTAAAAGACTCACGCCTATCAAACATTTTATCGCTTTCCAAAAGCGTTCGTCAACTATTTCATTCACGTTGTTTCCATATCGATCATTCATTCATTCATATGCGCATCTATGGAGGTGGCCACCACACATCGCCGTGACCGGTCGAGGTAGCTAACCTTAACACACAACACACGTACACAATCCGAGTTAGTCCTTAACTAAGTCGGATCCGATCATACCTCTTTTTAACGTTGTTGGACCAACTCATTCACATTCCACATCGATATATCAATCTCGTGATAGGATCACAACAAAACATAAACATTTGGCGTTCAATAACAGTTTATGTAATAATATTTCATAAAGCTTTGTAAATCATGCTTTGAGATATGCATAACATTTTGTTTCAAGAAAGCCCACCGCTAATCCAAGCTAGTGGTTCTAAAAGAAAGGTGTGTTATGTTCTTCCTCGCCGACCACGTATGATCAAACCCTTCATAAGAAAATAGCGTTTCTTAGATTCTTTCTATCGATCAAGGTCGCTTATAAACCACGACTTAAAGTTCCCAATTAGGGTTTCTTTATGATTTTATGTGATTGTTTTAAGATAATTTCTATTATCTTACATTACCAATTTCCAAACTATATCACTTCATCGCTCATAGGTGTACTTTAATTATGAATCATATATTCCGAGTCTATCCTCGACTCTTAACCTTAGTGTTATTCTTAACGTTATTACGTTATAGATTGTCGGTAATCAATTACGATTGGTAGTTTAGGATTATCTCAAGCCACTAACTAGACTTAACAATTATAGTTACGTCCTAGTAGGTTATGCTTGACGACTTATCGTATTCGCACGACAATTAAAGATGAGTCTTGATTTATGATTCAGTGAGCACATGCTATCATATAGCTAAGTACTTAAGAATAAATGAAGTACTTCGAGAATATTAACTCGATGTTTGAGACATAAGGATCGACATCTTATGTTCGAATCTTCGCCACTCATTACGACATTGCTTATTTAATTCATTCGTTGGAGATTACATATGTCGATAATCGTTATTCGTTAGCGATTTATGTTAACGCCCAACTAATTATCGTATTGAGTTGTCGTTATTGAATATTAACGTTGTAGCTCGACCTTTGTTTTTCTAACTTAGGAACTCACGCTTGAGTATCCTTTATTAATGGAAAACCCTAATTTGTGTCTACTTCGATCCTCGCTTATTCCGTCTTAAGTTATCGAAATTGGTCGATTTCTTTTGGGTTCTCGCATATAGTATTATGTTGTTTACGTTTGGGGTTTTGGTTTGTCGGTTCAACATAAACATAAACATTCAACATCAACAAAACCATACACAACATAAACTATACTAAAGCATTAGAAAACCCTAATTTCTAATGTAATACACCATCATTGTGTAAGTGTGCATAAGTGTTCCATTCATTCACCCTAATCACAACCATTTATCCAAAGTTTCATATTACTATCATAGCATCATTCATCATCAAAATTAAACCCATACTTAGCCATTCTATTACGTTTCGATAATTAGCAACAATTAGCATATGCATCCAATAAATTCCAACAAAATCACATTATACTCCTATCATATTATAGAATTTAATTACCAACTCAATATCATCATATAAATTTTTAAACCATGGGTTAAAAGTCTCAAACTTTCGGTCATTTCAAATTAGTAAGCTTTGGTGTTCAATAAATTCCACAAAAATTATATCATGCTTATACTATATACTAAACATGAAATATCACTTCATATCATGCATTAAAATTTTAAAACCATGCTTTTCATTTTAAATCATTTCGTAATTCCACATTTATATATATACATATTCAATAAAGTCCGATCTTGCACAATATGTTTATATATGAAATAAACATGTAATATTAACATTAAATATCAACTAATATTTATAATATGAACCAAATGCTTGGAATTTTTTTGTCCTCACACATATTTTACATATGTGTTCAATATTCCCAACAATGCATATTAGGTTTATATTATTTCTAAACATCATATATCCTATTATTTCCAACAAATAAAATCAAATAATGGCTTAAAATACTTAAATATATTCTGCCCATTTTGAAAAAATAGTAGTGTTTCAAAATTTTCATGATTAATGTATGATGTTCATATCATATATTAAACATTATATCTCAACTATTTCTCAACGAATAAAATCAAACAAATACAAGAAAATTCCAAAAATATTCTGAAAATTACCATATTTATTCTACATGCTTATAATACATTAACAAGCAACAATATCAAATAATATTCATAAAATCATGTTTTATCATATTTAAAAAGAAATAAAGCATAAATAAAAAAAATCAAACATGCTCCAAAAATTATGAAATTTTTACAGTAGCCTTAGAACATTATTATAAGTATTGTTTGTTCATAGCTTGATAGCATTTTATGGCTCTAAAGTCACGAAAAAAAATGAGGAGTAAACTAGGGTTTTTAAACCCAAAAATTTAAAATAAAAATTCCACTCCATTAGGATGGAAGAGGATGATGAATAATACCTTCTTATGGTTTTAGAAGGATTATTTGAGTGTGGGAGAGGTTGGGAAGGGAGGATTTGGGGTTGAAAGTTTGAAAAGTGTAGAGAGAATTTGAAAATTGAGAGAGAAAGTGTGCAAGGTGAAATGGTCTTCCCTTGAACGTCTCTCTACTGTTATTACAGACCTAATGGCTGTCATTTCCCATGTTGGGGTGGTCTTGGTGGTAGTTGGGAGGTGGATTGGTCAAATTACCCGTTTTGGTATGTTAATACCGACTCTTTAAGTTTTAACGCACTTTCGATCGATTTCTCGGAACCTTAAGGTTCTATCTTATTAAATAGCATTTAAAAGACTTATTTTAATGTTCATAAAAATTTCACGAAGTTCGGACGTCGTCGATAAGTCAATTCCGAGTTATCGGCGGAAAAAGCAGTTTCGGCGATTAAAAATATGCCCATTCAAAATTCTATTGAATTTTTGAGCTTTCATAAATAATTTGAGTCTTATAAAGCATATTTTATTGATTTAGACTCTCGGTTCGAGTTTCGGGTCGTTCGGATCAATTTAGGGTTTTCCCGGTATATTTTACCCGACGTTCGGTTAAGTTCTTCAGGAATTTCCTTCAGAAATTGATTCTTATAATTTCTAAATTCATAATAAATTATTCCTTCATGATTTTGGTTGTTATCACCATTTATTACGATTAGCACGGACTGGAAGTTGTTCCGCTCGTGGCTAGTGTTTTTAGACTTACGGGCAAGTATGTCTGAAAATTCTCATTCTTTGCATTCTCACATGTTTTCGGTGTGAGATTCTAAAATGAAACTGTTCGTGGAGATTCATTCTCGATCTTTCATTCTATGTTCAGTTACTCAGAAAACCCTAATCCCAGGATTAGTTATCGATTTGATTTCTTTAGTATTCGATCTCGAATCGATTCTAATTGTTTCATTGGTTTCCTTAAACATAATTAAGGACTAACTACTACAAATAATTGGTCTAAGCATCACCAATTAAAGTTTTAAATTTTTAGGGTTATTACATACCATCCCCCTTAAAAGAATTTCGTCCCAAAATTTGCTAACCTTGGAAAAGATCCGTATTCCTCCTCATGGCTGATTCTAGCTCCTGTGTTGCTTCTTCTTGTCCATGGTGTCTCCATAGAACTTTCACTAGCGATATTTCTTTGTTCCTTAGCCTTTGGATACGCCGGTCCAAGATTTCGTAAGCAGGTTCTACGTAACTCATATTGTCATCGAGGATAATATCATCGGCGACTATCACATGGCTGGGATCATGTATGTACTTTCTTAGTTGTGAAACGTGGAACACATTGTGCACATTTCCAAAACTTGGCGGCAATGCAAGTCTCAGTAGTCACCGGTCCTATTCTCTAGAATTTCATAGGTCCTATGAAACGTGGTCGCAACTTTCCTTTGATTCCGAATCTCACGATCCCTTTAGATGGAGAAATTTTCAAGAAGACCTTGTCTCCTCTTCAAAATGTAGTTCTGCGGCGACGCTTGTCGGCGCATTTACTGTCGGTCCCGGCTTCTTGATCCGTTGGCGGATCCGCCGCACGATCTCAATCATTTCTCCCACAGAGTCAGGTCCTAATACTCTCCTTTCTCCCACTTCATCCCAGTAGAGTAGTGATCGACATTTCTTTCCATAAAGAGCTTCGTACAGGGTCATTCCAATAGTTACTTGGTAGCTGTTATTGTAGGCGAATTCCACTAGTGGTAACACTTGTTCCCAACTTTCTCTCTATCGAGGTCAACGGTTCTCGTGATATCTTCCAACGTTTGAATGATCCTCTCGGACCGTCCGTCCGTCTGCGTGGGTGGAACGCTGCATCGAAATTTAGTCGAGTTCTCGCCTTTTGTAAACTCATCCGTAATCCGGACGTGAATTTGAATCTCTATCGACGTGATAGTCTTTGGAACTCCTCGTAGGCGGATAACTTCGAACGCATAACCGCTGTGCTAGTCTGTCTGACCCATGTGTTATTGGAATGGGTAGAAAATGCGCGCTCTTGGTCAGTCGATCAATGATGACCCAAATAGCGGTATTTCCTCTTTGTGATTTGGGTAGCCCGGTAACAAAGTCCATGGCTATATCATCCCATTTTCATTCCGTATGTATAGCGGTTGTAAGGTTCCATACTGATGCGTTGGTGGAGTGCTTTCACTTGTTGGCACGCCAAACAACGTTCTACAAATGAAGCCACATCTCGCTCATCCCATCCCACCAAAATTTCTCTTTGAGGTCTTGGTACATTTTGGTGCTGCCGGGATGTGCGGTATAAGAAGTCTCATGGGCTTCCTTTAAGATTTCGCTCAAGCTCTTCGCCTTCCGAACACACACTCTCCCGTCATACAATAAAACATTATCATTGCTTCAGTAAAATTCTTGTGGTTATTGTCCTTAATCTTAGCTCGATTTCCTCTAGCTTCGCTTCTTCCTCCGAGCTTCTAAGATTCGGACTTAAGTCGGGATTGCAATCAATGTTGCAATACGCTCTATATCGTCGAGACGGGTCACGACTCGATGTCCATCCTCCCAAATTCTTTTATAAGTATTTCCTCATGACCGAGGAGACATCCCAAACTAGGATGGGATTTACGACTCAAGGCATCGGCCACAACATTAGCCTTGCTCGGGTGGTAATTGATACCACAATCGTAATCTTTCACCGTTTTAACCATCTACTGCCTCATGTTAAGATCTTTCGCTCAAAGAAATATTTCGTGCTCTTATGGTCAAGATAGATCTCACATCTAACTCCATAATGGTGATGCTCCATATTTTTAGGGCATGTACGACCCACCGCTAATTCCGTGTGCGTGGGATAGTTCAACTCATGTAGGCGTAATTGCCTTCAAGCGTAAGCAATAACCTTACCTTCTTGCATTAGTACACAACCTAGTCCATTCTTTCAAGCATCCGTGTAGATTGTGTATTCTTTATCGCCTCCTGCACGCTAGTACAGTCTTTGTCGTCGATAATTCCTTCGCCTCTGGAAGCTAGCCTCACACCTCGGCGGTCCTGTGTACTTGATTCCTTTCCTCAACGGTTGGGTCATGGGTCGGCTATCATTGAGAATCCTTCGATAAATCTTCGATAGTAGCGCCAGCCCTAAGAAACTCAATTTCATTCGGGTTCTTTGGTGACTCCCATTCTCTAATCAGACGATCTTCGAGGGTCTACTTTGATTCCCCGGCGGACACAATGTGACCCAAAATGTCAATTCGCCTAACCAAAACTCACACTTGCTAAACTTGGCGAAGAGTTGCTCGCTTTAACGCTTGTAGCAGTTCTCAAGTGCTCTTTGTGTTCTTGGTTATTCTTAGAGTATATTAGGATATCGCCTATGAACACTAGGACGAATTTGTCAAGTATGGGTGGAACACCTGCTCATAATATCCATAACATCGCCGGGCATTTGTAAGTCCAAAGGCATCACGATGAATTCGAAATGACCATACCTGTAAAAAAGCCGCCTTTGGTACATCCTCCGGTCGAATCCTCAATTGGTGATATCCCGACTTTAGGTCTATCTTTGAAAAGACTCCTGCTCCTTTAAGTTGATCAAATAGATCGTCAATTCGGGGCAAGGGATACTTATTCTTAAGAGTTATCTTGTTTAACTCCCGATAGTCTATGCACATCCTCAGTGTACCATCCTTCTTTTCACGAATAGACAGTTCTCCCATGGAGACACACCGGGTCTAATGAATCCTAGCTCCAAGAGTTCTTGCGGTTGGATCTTCAATTCCTCAAGCTCCTTGGTGCCATCCGGTATGGAGCTGACACCAGGCGTAACTCGGTTCGAGGTCGATCGTGAACTCGATCGTCGGTTTGGAGGTAATCCCGGTAGTTCGTCTGAAACACATCGATACTCCTTCACGATCGGGACGCCTTCTATCCTCCTCCCATTCTCGATCTTCTTGAAGGTAAACGAGGTAGCATGGTTCTCGCCTTGTTCAAAGAACGCCTTGCTTGTAGTGCGGATATAATTGGAACTCTCCACCCCATGTTGATCCCGTGAAAGTCGGTAGATTCCTCTCGGGGTGTTGGAAAGAAATTTTCTTTCATTACGTGATGGTCGCACTATGTTCGGTTAACCAATCCATTCCTAGGATTATGTCCACATCCGTCATAGGTATAACGTGGAGGTTATCTGTCATGACCTTAAGTGAGCCTAGTCCAAGCTCTAGGTTCGAGCATATGTGGGTTACCGTTCTTATGCCTCCTATTGGGGAAGAAATTCTCATAATTTGTTCAACAGATTTAGGGTCTAATCCTAAGTTCTCTACGCATGCTTCAAAGAATAAAGGAATGCGGCGATGATCAAACAAGAGGATAATGCATTTGGATGAGTATTCCCATACCGCCAAGTTTCCTTGGTTCCTTGACGGCTCTTGCGGGAAGTCTATTTCCTGGTTGAGGGCGTATGCCTCGCTTGTTGGGGGGGCCGTTGTTGCCGATAAAGTTGTGTGGTGGTTGTTCTTCTTCGCCGTTGTTGTTGTTGTTGCCGTGGTCATGTGTTGGGGTGTCGATCACTGCTGGTTGTCGCCATTGTTGTAATATCCCACCGACCAGTCAGGTCGAGATAGAGGGATATCACGGGGTTATAAGTGAAATAAGGAAATGACAAAGGAACCGAAGGAAAATAGTCACACATATAATATTATATATATTTAGGTAATATAATATATATTTGTTAGAATGAAACTTATGATGAAATCTAGCTTAATGATAATTTAAAAAGAGAATTAAATTAATAAATAGTGAAATAGTCAAAATCCCGACACGAGAATGTGGTTGTGCAAAGGTCATCCCGGATATAGTGGCCTATGCGTTTTGATTAAGCAACCCAAAGTAAAATCAAACATTTGACATAGTCGGTCACCATGTTTATAGCTTTGGGAAAATATTAGAAATTAGACTACCAAGAGTTTTGGATTTCGACCACCAATGTCTAAGTGTCAGAGTCGCCTCGCTTGGCCATGCTAGCTCCTCAACCCGAAAACATTTGAAAATAGTTTTGGGCTAAGTACTAAGCGTGCTCATGGGATCTTATGCCCATTTTGAGAAATCATAGTTCATAAACAGCTCAAGAAAAGAGCATGCTAAACACATATCATAGGACGGGTTTTAAAGAGAAAATGCTGACCCTATATATGCAAAACACATTTTCTCCGAGCATAGCTCAGATCGCGATATACTTCCTGCTCATCACATCGTGCTACCCATCGGACCATAGGAAACAACGCTCCACTAATGGCCACCGCCAAGACTAGGGAACTTGGCCAAGTTCACCCAGCCCGGACTTCCGTGTACACTACCTCAGCCAGTACTTAGCTCGAGGCACGATCGTTAACTATCTCCGGCCGAAGCCGTAGCGGATAAACCGCTCCAAGGTCAGCACCAAGTAACGAGCAATAAAAACAGCATGCAACTTCTCAATTTTAATAAACATCTTGGGCTTAATAACCCGAAATACATTGCAGAAAATAGATCCCACCTGTCATCGGAGTGGTACCAACAGCTCATCATACTCGTACATATCCACGGGTTGTCCTTGGATAAACCTTAACCAGTCCTACAAGATGAGTCTAGTCCTTAGACACAATTATTTAATAATGGTTTCTCAAAACCCAAGTCTTAAGCTCTAGTTTTATCTATTATCGGGTTTAGGATTTGGAGTCAGAGTTCCCGTTGGATCTTTAGATCCATATTTATATTTTTTAATGCATGCCACGATATGGTATGAAATCAAGTAGTCACGTATGTACACTTAGTCACATACTTGAATCCAAGTCAAGTTCCTGTAAGAATATCATGTTGCGTTTACTTATCTAAATCATGAAATATTTAAGCATCGAAATGAAATTCATGTCAAGGAATGCACAGAATTAGACAAATAACGTCACATAATTAGAAAACACGTTTTTGTGTGTAACGGGAATTTTCAACACTCAGCCAAATTTTAAGTGTTTAACTTTTAGCAAAACTGCCAAAGTGGCATACTTTGATGACTAATATCTCTCGACTCAAAATGCCTATGTATTCAAAAAGACACATTCTGGAAACCTTTAAACATGTACTACAAGTTCTAAGAAGGAATCAAGTCCATAACAGTTGTGGTTCTGAAAATATAAGGTCTCAAAGTGGGCAACTCGAACTGACTTCTATACTTAGAATATTTCTCATGATTTTCAGATTTGGCTTAACGACGAGCGATTTTGCGAGGCTCGTAACTTTGACTCACAATGCCAAAATGAGATATAAACACCATTTTGGAAACCTTGTAACAAGAACAACATGTTTCATGAAGAAAGTATTGATTATACCCAACTCATAAGGAGATACAGGAGCTCCAAATTGATTAATTGAAAATACAGAGTTTCGGTAGGTGTCTTTGGGTGACTAAAAGCATAACTAAAAGACTTGGTTTGAGATCAGACTTTCCAGATCACAACTAGGAATGGTAAGGAACACTTTTGATGAAGAAACCGAAATTCAAATCGGACTAAAACAGCTCGTACATCTCTCATAAAATTCAGACTTGAACAGTTTATTAAAATGGGTTTTGACTAAGACAGCTTGCCAAGAAAACTCACTGAAATGCGTTAACTTCGAAAATTCACTAAGGGCTTATTAAGAAGGATATAGGATGATACCTATCAATTTGAAATATATTTGAGTCTAGTTTAATTTGGAAAAGACTCACTCAAATATTCACACTAGATTCAAGACAAAATGATTTACTACAAGCTATCCATACTATGACAGTGTTGTGCAGTTCATGTTTAAATTTGAAATAAATAGTAAACATTATTAGAAAAATCTGGAAAATTACATAACACTTCTATATATCCTAAATGATGTTTCTGCAGAGTTCGGACATTTTCCTAATAGCCAAACTCTATACGTAAGCTAAATACCTTAGGCTTTGGACAGGGGATTTCGACAGCTTTGTGCAGTGAGTTTGAAAAATAGAATTAAAATAGTAAAACGACATTTATTGGCTTGAAAATTTATAGAAACCTAGAAGACACAATAAATTTGAATATGGTATAATTTGGTAACAATATAACCACTGAAACTTAGTTTATTAATTTTATAAAGTTACTATCTTTGCAAACCGGCCCAGTTTTTAGTGAGCATATGTAACCATAGTTTAGCCTACCAATTCACACAGCAATTTATCAAACACTTGATATGCGTACATACAACATACTAATTGGTGAACTTATCACTCCAATCCACAACCAAATTCATTAAACCCAACATGCAGTCCATCTCATTAACGCTTAATAACTGAAATTCTCAATTCATTAATTAAATTAATATGCAACCAGATACAAGTGTGTACCCAACACATTCAATCATATAAATAGATATACATGTATAATTTGGACCATTCCAAGGACTCGAGATGTGGTTATACCTTCGGCACGAATTTAGCAAGAAATCGAGAGGATGGAGAGTGGATGGAGTTAGACTCGTCACGGAGCTTGGGTTGTCCCTCTCAGCATGAGGAGTCGATTTCTTCTCGACGCAGGTGGAGTGAGGCTCGTCCTCAAGCTATGGTGGCACTGGCCACCGCTATAGGATCAAGACAAGGGGATGGAGCAAGAGAGATGGAAGTTGGGGAATGGTTGATGTAGAGAGAAAGCATTTCTTTAGTGAGTTCATGTTGTTGGATCATATTAGAGCAAGAAAAGAAGAGAGGAGGCAACGAATAGGAGGGTGACATCGGTGGTATAGGTAGAGTAAGGGTGGTGGTGTAGTTTGTAGGAATGGGGTAGAAAGGAAGTAACACTTCCTTTTAGTGACACTTGTCACCTTCGCTTCTCATGCTAACACCACACCTCCACATTACACTCCATGCTTACACGACACACACACGCACTACTTATGCACACACCATAAGCATACACATGCACTTAAACATAATATAATGAAATAATCATGCATACATATATATATGTATTAGCCTAACTTCACATAACGTATACATATACACCTTAATTTACATGCTTATATATAGAATTTAATAAGTTATCAGTGTGCATATGTATTCAATTAAATAAGTTAATTGAATTTAAGTAAATTTATCCAACTTATCACTTATTGTTACATGTAATATATATTGCACCACCAAATTCTTATAAGGGTACTATTAATCACATTATACTAAACATTTAATCGACAAGCAATGACTTGTCTATGCACGAGAATGCAACACGTTAGTGATTAAATAATAAAGTTCAATTTGTATAGATGCTATATGCTTAATTATCTCATCTTATCTTCATAACTAATATGTAATAGCTTCTTACGGTTATATATGCTTTATCATGATTATTATATTAATGCACATAATCTAATTAATCAAATAGCGAGATTAATAATCTCAAAAAGAAATTTCACATCATGATAATGCATGCTAGTGAGAAACAATTCGACCTCTTATTGATTTTAGAAATGAAACGTTTGCCTTAGAAAAAAGAAAATTATTAGTAACATCTTTTATTAAGGCGGTTTTCAAGCAGACAGCTCTTTGGGATATTACAATTGTTGTCGTCGTTGCCGCCGTGGTTGATATGGTCGTCGATTCGGCCGATAATCTTGAATCTGGGCGTTCTTGGAACGGTTGAGCTTGGATAGCTCGGATCGGCTGGACTTGGTTGGGCACATTAGGCGGCCATTTCTCTTCTGGCGTATCCTGCAATCTCAAGTAGTGGCCCTTCCGCCACACTTCAAGATTCGTCATTTGTAAATGCACATGCCCCCTGTGACTCCTATGGCACCGGGCATACGAGCCTCAAAAATTTTGGTTTCTCCCATGGTCAGCGGGTACCATGGGGCCCATTTCTCGCCCGTGCCCGGATGGCACGTTATTTCCTCGCCATGGCCTCCCGCCGGCCGGTGTTGGATCCTTGCCTTGGTGGGGTCCTTCCCACTTCCTCTTCCCACGATCCCCTTGATGATTTGGGGATGTGCGGCGACAATCCTGCCTTGGGCATAGTCGCTCGATGTCCAAAGGTTCGATCGAGGGCCTCACGGAAGTCGATTCCCGTGACCGCCCAAGTGACACCTCGATCTCATGGCGAGTCCCGCCCGAAACTTTTCAGTCCTCTTCTCGCGGTGTTGACCAATCGCAAGGCGCATACCGCGACATCTCACGTAACGCACGGTCGTAATCTGTGACCGCCGCCTTCCTCGCGAGGTTGTGGAACTCATATTCTTCTTCTTCCCAGAACTCTTAGGAATGTACTCTCAGACACCTCCTCCTTAAATTCCTCCCAGAGAAATTTTCCAGCTCCTCCTCGATAGAGTCTTCCTCTTCGCCTCCCACCGTAAGTCGGGCACCAATATCCGAAAGCAACGCATGACAAGCGCTCTCGAGAGGCAAGTGAAGAAGTTAAAGATTCGCCCAGTAGCGAATCCAAAAATTCAAAGATCCACGGATTCCCATCCCATTGAAAGTGGGCGGTTCTCGCTCGAGGAATAGTTCCTCAATCCATCTTGGCCGGTGGTGGTGGTGGAGGGTGTCATCTCTTTTCGGTGTTACCTCACGTTTCTTCTTCTCGTGGCATTCTATCTTTCATAAATATATGTAATCGATATCTTCTTATACCATCCGTCAGATCATAGATATCTTAGCACGGTATGTATATATAATCGTAAATATAAATCTAGCACGCCATCGAACACCATATATTGCAACCTCAAAACCAAGCTCTCGGGAGCTATCATCATATCAAATCAAATGTCTATACGAGGACTTTCATCATCACTTTACGATCCACAAAAGGCTGTGCACGGAGTATGATACTCCGAAAATTAATATCAAGATCACCAACAGAATCTAGTCACGGTGCGTGCATAAAAATCTAAACGCTACCGTGGTCACCAAAATAAGGGTTCATATCGGGACGACCTATCGTTTCCGCACGCATCGAAACATATACAAAAGTATATAGACAAAACATTATCTAGTCCTAAGAACTAGATCCATAATCGCCCGAGTGTAAAATAGGCTCACCTGCTGATTCGTAATCGAAGTATGAGTACTATCAACTTCCTCCATATCATCGCCGCCAGCAGTCCTCCTCGTGATCTTCCTCCGGGTCCTCCTCCGAATTTTCTTCTCGATCCTCCTCCAAAAACCTCAGATCGAGTGTGAGAGTCACGGTCTCTGATTCTAATGACTCTAGCTTCTTCCCGGCTTGGTCTCGCGGATCTCACCATGATCTCCTCATAAAAGTGTCGGAAATGGAAGAAGAAGACGGGCACATGTTTCTCTCAGGGCGCATGCGATTAGGCCACATGAATCGTCAATCTCTACAAGATCGTGGCACGAGGTCCGTGGGCGTGGCGGCGGTAGAGATGGAAGTTGGCATGGAATGATTTGCGGCGATGGTCCAGGCGGGCAATGACGGGGCTCGAATCCTATTGGTAGTAGGACCGAAGGTGAACTATCGTGATGGGAAGGTTCACTCGAACATATTCTCGCCACACCAGCAAGAATTATGTTCCATCGATGCAAACGAGACACCTTCGTGAAGCCACTGGAATCTCATTACGCTTAGGTGTACACCCGCCTGGGAGATATGGTCCATGGGCGTAGTCTGTGATATCATGAATATGTAGTTAAGGGACCGACAAACGGGCAAGTCCGTCTCAAGATCAAGCTCTCTACGATTTATAGATGTAATCGCCGATATCTCACGGGCATATCCTCGGCAATCGGATGGCGCCTTGCGATCGGTGGAAGCACACCGTCATAATGTGACGCACCACTGCATGCAGAGCTCCAACGACGTACAAAATGAGCGGGAACTCGCCGATGTCTTTACGGTACATCTGGTCGGAACGGTAGGAGTGTACCACCTCCCGAGTGTGACTCTAGAAGATAAAGAGAGCCTAGTCGTAAAACCGTCCGAACCATCTTATATTCCTAAGTTCTTATGAAACTACTTTAATGGTTTGGTCTTTGGGAAGAGATCGCATGGTTCTCAGACGCACTCAAACGCTCGATGCCTAGCATTCGGTAAAGGCTAAGTGATCACCCCATCTTATCGGGTCCCGGATTCCTTACTTCTACTCACGTTATAGTATCACATCATATCCGCTCTCATTATGCACTTACGATTCATCATTTCTTTTATACCTTCATAACGTTATACTTTTATTCTTTTCACTTACGCCACGATAGAGGCAACACGCCTGTGTTCGAATTCCTTCACGAGAGAGGTTGGGACCCGTAATAAAGGCGAACCTCCGCTAAGCAATCGCTTCATCATCGTAGACTCATCGCTGCTCATCATCGAATCCGCTCGGATTGTGATTCCTAAGATTTCTATGTTCTCGCTCCTTCTTAGTATTTCGCTCAATGGGGATGCTTATGTTCTCATACTAAGTTCGCGCAAAAGGGATCATGCGCCTTAAGAGTCTATGTTCTCATGGGAAACATACTTATTTACATCATGCTTCGCATACAACAGTAAACACAGATCGCGACACATTGTGCGATAATCAAGCATTCTCATTTACTCATTTACCAAGTTCCTAAACCTTGTAACTTTCTTTCAAACTAATGACCAATCAATTGAAACAACTTTTCAATTTCAAAATTTCCACTTTCCAAAATATTTTTCAACTTCCCAACAAGACAATATTGAAATTCCAATTCACATTTCATATACTTCCATCATTTCAAAACAACTTTTAGTTGAGATAGTTACCTTCTTCCTCGTTGAGCAAGACGACGATGGGAGCAAAAGCGAAAGAGCGCCAAACACAAATAATTTCTAGACTCGACTTTCAACTTAGGATTCAAGGAAAGGGTTTCTAGGTTCAGAGCTAACAAGAGCTCGATACCACTTTGTGACGACCGACTTTCCAATGAAGTACGGATCATATGGATCGTCACGGTATGATAAAGCAATGAAATAAACGTAGCTAATCAAGGCAATCAACCAATCAACTACTTAATAACGATAGGTTAAAATGGATAAACAACTATATCAACTCAAGTCCTAGAAGGACTTGTCAAAAGGGTTCAAGGTTCAACATAACCCAATCGTAAGGTAATTTAAAGTACGAGGTACCACTCCAATTCAATACGGAAATAGCGGCTATGATCAAAACATTAATAATATCGAGTTAGGCAAAGAATTAAACATGTGGACATACATATGAGGATGCATGCCCAGGTTCTAGAAACCTTTCTAATTAAGCATCAAAATAGCCGCTACTCGCACCACCGCACCCATCATCGATCCTGCTCAACCCGCACATCAAAACGAAATGCGAGCTAAGTACAAAAGTACTCAGTGGACTCGCTACAAAACATTTTCTTTGTCAAAAGTTATTAATCGCCCACAATAGCGCATGAGGATTTTAGTTAAAAGACTCATGCCTATCAAACATTTTATCGTTTTCCAAAAGCGTCAGTCGAACTATTTCATTCACGTTGTTTCCATATCTCGATCATTCATTCATTCATATGCGCACTATGGAGTGGCCACTACACATAGTCGCCGTGACCGGTCGAGGTAGCTAACCTTAACACACAATACACGTACACAATCCGAGTTAGTCCTTAACTAAGTCGGATCCGATCGTTACCCTTTTTAACGTTGTTGGACCAACTCATTCACATTCCACATCGATATTCAATCTCGAGATAGATCACAACAAAACATAAACATTTGGCGATCAATAACAGTTTATGTAATAATATTTCATAAAGCTTTGTAAATCATGCTTTGAGATATGCATAACATTTTTGTTTCAAGAAAGCCCACCTACTAATCCAAGCTAGTGGTTCTAAAAGAGTGTGTGATGTTCTTCCTCACGACCACGCACGATCAAACCCTTCATAAGAAAATAGCGTTTCTTAGATTCTTTCTATCGATCAAGGTCGCTTATAAACTACGACTTAAAGTTCCCAATTAGGGTTTCTTTATGATTTTATGTGATTGTTTTAAGATAATTTCTATTATCTTACATTACCAATTTCCAAACTATATCACTTCATCGCTCATGGGTGTACTTTAATTATGAATCATATATTCCGAGTCTATCCTCGACTCTTAACCTTAGTGTTATTCTTAACGTTATTACGTTATAGATTGTCAGTAATCAATTACGATTGGTAGTTTAGGATTATCTCAAGCCACCAACTAGACTTAACAATTATAGTTACGCCCTAGTAGGTTATGCTTCGACGACTTATCGTGATTCGCACGACAATTAAAAGACGAGTCTTGATTTATGATTCAAGTGAGCACATGCTATCATATAGCTAAGTACTTAAGAATAAATGAAGTACTTCGAGAATATTAACTCGATGTTTGAGACATAAGGATCGACATCTTATGTTCGAATCTTCGCTACTCATTACGACATTGCTTATTTAATTCATTCGTTGGAGATTACATATGTCGATAATCGTTATTCGTTAGCGATTTATGTTAACGCCCAACCAATTATCGTATTGAGTTGTCGTTATTGAATATTAACATTGAGCTCGACCTTTGGTTTTTCTAACTTAGGAACTCACGCTTGAGTATCCTTTATTAATGGAAAACCCTAATTTGTGTCTACTTGATCCTCGTTTATCCGCCTTAAGTTATCGAAATTGGTCGATTTCTTTTGGGTTCTCTTACATATAGTATTATATTGTTTACGTTTGGGGTTTTGGTTTGTCGGCTCAACATAAACATAAACATTCAACATCAACAAAACCATACACAACATAAACTATACTAAAGCATTAGAAAACCCTAATTTCTAATGTAATACACCATCATTGTGTAAGTGTGCATAAGTGTTCCATTCATTCACCCTAATCACAACCATTTATCCAAAGTTTCATATTACTATCATAGCATCATTCATCATCAAAATTAAACCCATACTTAGCCATTCTATTACGTTTCGATAATTAGCAACAATTAGCATATGCATCCAATAAATTCCAATAAAATCACATTATACTCCTATCATATTATAGAATTTAATTACCAACTCAATATCATCATATAAATTTTTAAACCATGGGTTAAAAGTCTCAAACTTTCGGTCATTTCAAATTAGTAAGCTTTGGTGTTCAATAAATTCCACAAAAATTATATCATGCTTATACTATATACTAAACATGAAATATCACTTCATATCATGCATTAAAATTTTAAAACCATGCTTTTCATTTTTAAATCATTTCGGTAATTCCACATTTATATATATACATATTCAATAAATTCCAATCTTGCACAATATGTTTATATATGAAATAAACATGTAATATTAACATTAAATATCAACTAATATTTATAATATGAACCAAATGCTTGGAATTCTTTTTGTCCTCGCATATTTTACATATGTGTTCAATAATTCCCAACAATGCATATTAGGTTCATATTATTTCTAAACATCATATATCCTATTATTTCCAACAAATAAAATCAAATAATGGCTTAAAAATACTTAAATATATTCTGCCCATTTTGAAAAAATAGGAGTAGTGTTTCAAAATTTTCATGATTAATGTATGATGTTCATATCATATATTAAACATTATATCTCAACTATTTCTCAACGAATAAAATCAAACAAATACAAGAAAATTCCAAAAATATTCTGAAAATTACCATATTTATTCTACATGCTTATAATACATTAACAAGAAACAATATCAAATAATATTCATAAAATCATGTTTTATCATATTTAAAAGAAATAAAGCATAAATAAAAAATCAAACATGCTCCAAAAATTCTGAAATTTTACAGTAGCCGTAGAACATTATTTTAAGCATTTTTTGTTCATGGCTTGATAGCATTTGATGGCTCTAAAGTCACGAAAAAAAATGAGGAGTAAACTAGGGTTTTTAAACCCAAAAATTCAAAATAAAAATTCCACTCCATTAGGATGGAAGAGGATGATGAATAATACCTTCTTATGGTTTTAGAAGGATTATTTGAGTGTGGGAGAGGTTGGGGAGGAGGATTTGGGGTTGAAAGTTTGAAAAGTGTGAGAGAATTTGAAAATTGAGAGAAAGTGTGCAAGGTGAAATGGTCTGCCCTTGAACGTCTCTACTATTATTACAGACCTAATGGCTGTCATTGCCCATTTTGGGGTGGTCTTGGTGGTAGTTGGGAGGTGGATTGGTCAAATTACCCGCTTTGGTATGTTATACCGACTCTTTAAGTTTTAACGCACTTTCGATCGATTTCTGAACCTTAAGGTTATATCTTATTAAATAGCATTTAAAAGACTTATTTTAATGTTCATAAAATTTCACGAAGTTCGGACGTCGTCGATAAGTCAATTCCGAAGTTATCATGAAAAACTGCGTTCGGCGATTAAAAATATGCCCATTCAAAATTCTATTGAATTTTTGAGCTTTCATAAATAATTTGAGTCTTATAAAGCATATTTTATTGATTTAGACCCTCGGTTCGAGTTTCGGTCGTTCGGATCAATTTAGGTTTTTCGTTATATTTTACCCGACGTTCGGTTGTTCTTCAGAATTTCCTTCGTAAATTGATTCTTATAATTTTAAATTCATAATAAATTATTCCTTCATGATTTTGGTTGTTATCACCATTTATTACGATTAGCACGGATGGAAGTTGTTAGGCTCGTAAATAGTGTTTTTAAGATCGACCGTAAGATGTGCTCAAAATTCTCATTCTTTGCATTCTCACATGTTTTCAAAAGAGGATTCCAAAAATTAAACCGCTCGTGGAGATTCATTCTCATCTTTCATTCTATGTTCAGTTACTCGGAAAACCCTAATCCAGGAGGATTAGTTATCGCTGATTTCTTTAGTATTCGATCTCCGAATCGATTCTAATTGCTTCATTGGTTTCCTTAAACATAATTAATGACTAACTACTACAATAATTGGTCTAAGCATCACCAATTAAAGTTTTAAATTTTTCGGGTTATTACGTAACCATAAGTTATGCGACCCACCGCCGCTTATCAGGCCTGCAGAGTGCGTCGTCAGAAGGGTGGTTGTTCGTCAACCCGAGCGATGTATGTTCGTGGGTAAATCTTGGATTTAGTCGAGGAAAACGAACAGCAATAATCGACCCATGGACGATAAATGAGACGATGAGACAATGATGCAAGATCATGGAACTTACGTTTGGGCCGGTGGTAAAGTCCTATGGATTTACCCATTGCCTAGCGAGAGTCAGGTGTTTCGCTTAGATGTCAACGGTAATGTGGTATTTCTTGCACTTTACGTAGATGACATTCTTCTATTTGGCAACAATGTGAAGTTGTTATCGACGAAAGAGTTGGTTATCCGATCGGTTTCAAATGAAAGACTTAGGAGACGCAGCGGACATTCTTGGGATCAAGGTTTACCGAGATCGCAAGAGGAAAATGTTGAGCTTATCTCAGCGCCTTACATTGATACCGTGATTACTCGTTTAGTATGCAGACCGCCAAGAAAGGATTGCTACCTTTCGCATACATGGCGCCTTTGATTTTCCATGGCAGCCACCCATGACCGCAGCGAGATAGAGGAAATGAGACAAGTTCCTTACGCTTCCGCCGTAGGAAGTCTCATGTATTTAATGCTATGTACGAGACCCGATATCTCGCTATGCGGTGAGCATAGTAGCTAGATATCGCCTAAACTCGACAAGCTCATCGACTGCATAGAAGCATATACTCAAGCACCGAAAAGGACTCGAGATTATAGCTAGTTTACCATGCAGATAGTCTAATGCCTTGGGTTATATGACTGGATTTCCAAGTCGACCATGATGAGAAAAAGTCTACCTCGTGCATAGGCGATTAATACAAATATGTATCAAGGTTAATCAAGATCGGGGCAAAGCAAGTTTGTTAAGTTCCTCTCAAGAACTCAATCACTCTGTGTTTAAGGTTTCACGCTCAGTGATGACTTGATCAAGGAAGTGTCATAGGCTTGCCTGCCGTCTATTGTCTCTGCCCTATAGCTTGGTATAAGTTTTCTATCCTTATGTCTTTTGGGTTGTATTAAGTGGCTTCTTGGCAAAGTAGGAAGTATTTAAGCTTTGGATAAGGTTGTCTTGACTTAGGTCTTGGGCAGGATGTTTTCCCATTTCCCTTGGCAAGATACTTACGGGCATGAGCACACTTTATATTTTTGGGAAACTTCTTTTTCTTTTTCTTTTTATATTACATGTTCCCCCACCTTTTTTCTTTTTCTACACATTTTGAATTTAAGCTCATTATGCCCGGCCGAAGGCCAAGGCATCTAATGTTTGTGTTTTGCCCAGAATGATGCCCAAGACATACATATCCCTCTCCTATTCTTCTTCTCTCAATCCCCAGGTCAGGGAAGAGCACAAGGTAATTCAAAAGAAAACGAGCAGCTCAAATGGGGCTAGCAAAGGAGACATATATCTGGGGTTATGTTCATTTTTTACCATGGCTACGAAAAGAAAGCCTAAATCGTCTAGAGCACTTAGACCTACTAGCAGTTGGGCTTTGATCAAGATGGCATATAATTTCTAGCACAACCAAGTCAAGCATTCGAATATCACACAGAATAGAAATCATGCTTGCAATGATAAAGCATATATAGGCTCAATTTCTCACAGGTGTGCATGCCATGCCCATTTTTCGTCATACTAACCTTATTGAAACAAGCTAAACATGTATTACAAAGCCTATGCCAAAATCATAATCATCATGCTCATTTCAAACGTGCTGGTCAACACACACAACAAAAAACAGGGGGCCCTCCCCACTCACACACTTTTCTCGTGGCAAAGTGTTAGACTGATTAGGGTCCCAGAAAAAAAACAAACACACAAACATACAACAAACAAACACGAAAAACAGAAAAGAAAAACAAAACACAAAAACAAACAAAACTCAAACAAAAAAAGGGAGAAAAAACTTAGGGAGATGCAGGCGGATACCTGAATCCTTGGTGGGCGAAAAACTCGAGCTGGGCAGTCTGGATCTCAGTCAAGGTTTCTTGTATTCTAGCGAGGGCGGCTTGAGTATCGTCTTGGGCAGTCTGATGTTGTCAAGGTCCTACCTTGCTTTATCCTTAAGCGTGGCCGGCTTGGCAACCGGCTTCTCAAGCCCTCGCAGGACGCGAGCATTGCCCCTGCCTTCCACTATCTTGAGCATCTTCGAGCGCCTTAAGGTCAAAGGTGTCATCTCCTCGGGTCATGGCAACGCTTGGCCGAGCGATCGCTCTCCTCGCGGTTGGTCGGCAGTGGCACAAGGACAACCTCTCGCCGCCCCCGCCCATAATGCTCTTCACGTAAGTATTGCAAAGGCTGCAAAGTCGAGCCTTATCTTCTCATGCATCGCCTGTGAGGATGTACAACTCGCTTCGACATTGTCGCTGTCGTCCTTCTTGCCAAAGAGGTTGTAGAGAGGATCCGTGGCACACCAGGGAAATCGATTTTAACCCTCTCCCGAGGATCTATCTCGATGTTTAATTCACCATACATCGATTATATTCCTAGCATGCGCCTATATAATTAATTGCAACACGTAGGGGTTATCTCGTGTTTACCTTCAATCTGCCGAGGGGATGAACGGATGAACGGATCGAGACTCGTGCTTTGATCTTCTCGGATCAGATCCCTGCTGCTCAATCTCCAACGCCGAGCGAGGACGATCTATGGAGAATGCTTCAAAATCACCCAATGCTCTCTCAAAATCACTTAAAATTCTCACAATATTTCTGTGATTCTCGAAAATATGAGGATGGATAATTCAGATTAACCTTGATCTTATCTCTACCTTATATTTATAATGCATTACCATAATCCCATTAGGAAAGGATCCATGCATATCCCATAAATATAATAATATCCTTATGGATAAAGAGGATCAAATCCTTACCTTATTGAGCATAGGGCTCGATTTTCATCCGCTTACGGCCCGGACGGGCCACCTGTGGATCAAATGCAAGGAATAAAGACGGGCCTCAAATAAATTAATTATCTTATGTTCAGCCCGTAACATAAATTAATTTATAAACATTCATCCATGCCACTAGAGAATAAATGTCGACTTACCCTTTATTACCGGGTTGAGTCGGCTTGCACTTAGACATTACGAATCCCTGATTTAAGATATCGCACGTCCATTAATTATTTAGAGCATTCGATCGCTTAAAATAATTAATATCTTTAATTCCTTAAGTAGTACTACTCAACCTTATTATTGTACTTGAGCTAACTCAACCTCGCAGTGGTTTAGTACAATAAACCTTTGAGCTCCTTATGGGACGCCATCATCCTAAACGGATACGGTGACTGACATGTATAACTAGCATGACATACAAGCATTGCCACCACCCAAGACGCGGAGAATATGGTTAGAACATATAACCTCACCCATAACAAGTCAAAGTGATGGTCAAGAACTCATACTCACCTAATACCTTATCGAGGTTTAGATCATCGATGTCACCGAGATCTTGGTTCTTCACGACGGTCGATAGAAGAACTCATCTCATCTGTGATCCTTCAATACGCCGTAGACGCATCAAAGATAGACAAGCAACCAAGTCAAGTCACTTCTTATCTATACCGCAATTTATACCGACAACCCGTCCACAAGTCGTCTCACCGTGAAACTTTTATATCTCATTAAGCTTCGACCAATCATATGCACTTTCGTGATCTTCTACACATCGTATGATCTAACTTATATATGAGATAAGGGGACACGATATATGCAATCAAGTAATCAATTCAGATAGAGATTGTAATAGTGGTAATACGAAACATTGTATACAAGCTCAACCAAACCGCCAAGATACAACCAACAATCTCCCACTTATACTAAAGCAAACTTTTAGTATACAATGTGTCTCTACTAGCTATTACAATCAAAACCATCACTTTGGTTCTCCCACTTATACAAAAGTTTCCTTTCTAAGTGGGTGCCATCAAACGCAATCCAAGTCCTCGAACGCACTTCAGACTTTTTATGCAGTGCTCTTTGTGAATGGATCCGCTAGGTTATCCGTCAGATCAATCTTTTCAATCAAGACGCCTCCTTGTCTCACGATTCTCGATGATATGGTACTTTCTCTCTATGTGTTTGGTCGCCAGGGTCCGTGGTTCCTTCGAGCTCACATCGCACCGAAAGTTATCACAAGAAACTATGATACTCTTGGGCAAACCATGTACCACACCTAGATCCATGAGGTAGTTCTGAACCATACAGCCCCCTTAGCAGCCTCCAAGCTGCTACATATTCGGCTTCCATGGTTGAGTCCGCAATGCATCGCCGCTTTGCACTCCGCCAGATACGGCCCACCTCCCAAGGTAAACACATAGCCCGAGGTAGACTTTTTCTCATCATGGTCACTTTGGAAACCGAAGTCTCAGATAACCCAAAGGCATTAGACTATCTCGCATGGTAAACCAGCCTATAATCTCGAGTCCTTTCGTGTACTGAGTATATGCTTTACTACAGTCCAATGAGCTTGTCTGTGGTTAGATCGATATCTAGCTACTATGCCACCGTGACAGCGTATATCGGGCCTCGTGACATAGCATTGCTGTGATATGAGACTTCCTACGGCGGAAGCTGCAGGAACTTGTCTCATTTCCTCTATCTCCTTTGCAGCCTTAGGTGATCGCTCCTTAGATAAAGGAACGCCATGTCCGAAAGGTAGCAATCCTTTCGGGCGGTCTCGCATACTAAAACGAGTAATCACAAGATCAATGTAAGACGCCCGAGATAAGCTCAACATTTTCCTCTTGCGATCTCGGTAAACCTTGATCCCAAGAATGTACGATCTCCTAAGTCTTTCATTTGAAACTGATCGGATAACCAACTCTTTACATCTCGATAACAACTTCACATTGTTGCCAACTAGAAGAATGTCATCTACATAAAGTG
Source organism: Salvia rosmarinus (assembly GCA_036937905.1). NCBI lineage: Eukaryota > Viridiplantae > Streptophyta > Magnoliopsida > Lamiales > Lamiaceae > Salvia > Salvia rosmarinus. The sequence goes on from CM072819.1 coordinate 49,290,990, forward strand.
TAAGAAATACCACATCACCGCTGACATCTAAACGATACACACAACTCGCTAGGAAACTGGTAAATCCATAGACTTTACCACCTCCAAAGCGTAAGTTCCATGATCGTGAGGTTGCTTAAGCCCATAAATGGACTCTTAAGCTTCCATACTAGATGCTTTTCACTCTTCACCACATAACCTTCGGGTTGTCGACATAGATGTCTCTACCTTCCTCAAGGTAACTGCTAGAAAAGCGGTTTTCACATCCATTTGCCAAACCTCAAGGTCAAGTGGGTGCTATGGCCGTAAGAATTCGATGGACTTGAGCATTGCTACAGTGAAAATGTCTCATCGAAATCGATGCCCTCAACTGAGTGTACCCTTTCGCCACAAGCCCGGCTTTAAAAGCCGAAACCCTCCATTCAATCTCTTCCTCAGATACCCACTTACTACCTATGGCTTCCTGCCATCCGGTAGAGGTGTCTTTCATATACATCCATAGTCACATGGACTCAATTTCTAAGTCCATAGCGTGTGCCATGATCTTGCATCAATGTCTTCAGATCGCCTCACCAGACGTCCATGGGTCGATTATGCTGCTCGCTTCCGACTAAACCAAGATTCACCCACTAACATAAATCGCCGGGCTGACGAACAACCTCCCACTACGACGAGGCGCCATCGCACAATGGCAACGGTGGGTGCAAACTTGTGGTTCTCTATCTTGCACAACTTGTCGGGTAGGTACTACTCAGACGGTCGGGTATCTCTAGTGGAACTCGACCCACTTCAATTTCTTGAAGTATCCGTGTCGATCCTCCCACTAGACTCGACATCTCGCACTTTCGCCTAATCGGTGGTGGAATACGATCATCTTTTAATTCTGAAGAATGATTTCAACTTTGATTTATGGTTTGTCATATAATCCTCTTCTAAGAATCGGCATTAGTGCTAATAATGACCTTCCGATCCTTAGACTATAGAATAAACCACCTTCGCTCCTCTAGGATAGCCAATAAACAGCCTTAAGGCCTGATCTAGCCTCCAACTTGTCGCCTTCTTGTTCAAAGACACAGCCGGACTACCCCATATCCTTATGTGGTTTAAACTAGGCTTCATGCGCCCAAACCACAACTCAAAAGCGGGTCTTTTCGATCGACTGATGGTACTAGATTTAGCAAGTATGCCGCTTCTAAGGCATACCCCCGAACTAAATAGGCAATGTTGCATAACTCATCATTGATCTAACCATTTCCAAAAGAGTCCTATTTCTTCGCCCGACACACCATTTTGTCGTATGTGTCTTGTGAAGTGCTATGGGAGGTAATCCCACACTTCACTAGATAGTCCATAAACTCGTTATCGAGGTATTTGCCACCGCGATCGTAATCGCAAAGGACTCGATACTTTTACCAAGCTTCGCCTCTACTTCCGCCTTAAACTCTTTGAATTTCTCAAAGCATTCGTGACTTATGCGAAGCAAGTATATGTATCCGCACTCTTGAGTAATTATCAATGAAAGTGACAAAATACTGCATTCTCCACGAGCTTGTGTGGACATCGTCCACACAGTCGAATGGACTAGCTCCAACACTTTTTCGCTCTATAACCCTTCGCTTGAAGGGTCCCGGTCGACATCTTTCCTTCTATACAGATTCGCAGACCGGGAACAGAGTAACCGTGAGATTACCCAACGCCCATTCTTAGCCGCCTTGATCCTACTTAGATTGATGTGACCTAATCTAAGATGCCGTAGAAATGTGGTGTCATCTTGCTAAGAAAACTTTCTTTTAAGGTTTGATGTAGACGCAACATAGTTATAGGTATTATGTTTAGCGTAAATAGTATAAAGCTTAATTATATAATGTGCCAACACGTATAACTTCGCCATTTGTTATGATAGAAACACCACTATCAAAAATAATGTAATATCCATGAATAAATAGTTTCAAATCGAACAAGGTTTCACCAAAATCCGCACATACAAAACGCCCTTAAAACTAAAACTGCTTCTATCAAACATAAAGTAACATCTCCGATCGCAACGGCCTCGACTTTCGCCAAGGCCTCATGGAGATCGTTATCTCGCCATCATGCAGCCTCCATTGTCCGCAGGAACCCTCAGAAGGTGTAACAACATGATCAACAGACCAGATCTACTACCCAAGAATGGGTAGAACAAGTCGCTAAACATGTTTCACATTAAAGCAAATGGCGCACTGAGCCTCGAGCATAGGGCACTTAGCCTTCCAATGCCCGCCACACCGCACTTCAAGCACTTGCCTTCTCCTTTGGCTTTTTCAAACCCCTGGTAGAGCCATGTTCTTGCTCCCATTACTCCCACTATTTCTTCGCCCTAGCATCTCAATTCCACTTTTCCTTTTCATCTTCGACGAAAATTTTGTTTTCTTAGATGTGCAAGCAAGAGCATGTGCACCTTTGCCCATTTTATGCTATTCCGCTACAAGATCCTCATGCAATGAATCTAGAGTATAACTCTTATCATAAAGGATCTTTATAACGGAAGTCATCAAAAGACTGGGCAAAGTGTTGAGGATCATATCGACCTCACTACGCCATCAATATATCCTCCAACCAACTCGAGCCTCCAAGAGATTGATCATTTCATATACATGGTCATGCACCGAATCGCTTCCTTCATTGAACTTGACATTATTGATTTTGTCAAATTATGGAAGCGATTCTCGTCCGACGCTCATACGATTTCATAAGACTTAGCCATATCATGGTCGCATCTTCCATCTCGATGCCGGATTTGCAAGGACTCGGACATGGTGACCAAAAGAAGGCACTTTGCCATTCTATTTGATTTGTCCCATTTCTCGTGCTCCTTGTGCTCATCATAAGTAGATGAATCATCAAGAGACTGGGGGTTTAGGAGTAGTGAGTACAAATAGATTTTCTTCCAAAGAAGAACATTCTCAATGTTTCGCTTCCACTCGATAAAATTCGGACGGATAAGGGATTTTGTGCGAGCATATTGATAATCGTGTAAGAGACATATCGAAAAAGATAATGTAAACACATAAGCATACGATCGCACATAATTCGTAATAATAATATTGTAACCTTTTGATAAAACAATATTAATTGAAACCTCCAATCGCCCAAGGAATTCCACATGCAAGCCACGCTGTGGACGCTATACATGAACCCCCACTGCACTAAAATATACCTTTTAGTCGCTTAATTTCAATCCATGTCAACTTATCCTTATGACAAATGAAATTAATGATTGGACCATACTAGACCATCGTTGGATTAGTATGGATTCGAAAGCGCTTGGTTGAGCTTGTATACAATGTTTTCGTTACCACTATTACAATCTCCTATCCGATTTGAATACTTGATTGCATATATCCGTGTCCCCTTATCTCATATATGTTAGATCATACAAAGTGTAGAAGATCACGTAAGTCCGTATGATTGGTCAAGCTTAATGAGATATAAAAGTTTCACACCGAGACGACTTAAGGACGAGTTGCTTGCTTAGTCAAAGATAGATAAGAAGTGACTTGACTTAGTTGCTTGTTCATGCCGGTACGCCTCGACGTATCAAGGATCACAAGGAGATGAGTTCTTCTATCCGACCGTCGTGAAGAACCAAGATCTCGGTGACTTACGGCGATCTAAACCTCGATAAGGTATTAGGTGAGTATGAGTTGTCGACCATCACTTTGACTTGTTATGAGTGAGGGTTATAGTTCTAACCCAAGATTCTCCGCATCTTGGGTGGTGGCGTGTTCAGATGTCACGCTAGTTATCTCAGACGAGTCACCAGATCCGCTAGGATGATGACGCCCCTTAAGGAGTTTTCAAAAGGTTTATTGTACTAAACCCCGCAGTCGAGTTAGCTCAAGCACAATAATAAGGTCGAGTGGTACTACTTAAGGAAATGAAGTTATTAATCGCTTTAAGCAGTCGATTGCTATAAATGATTAATGGACGCTCGATATCTTAAATACGGGATTCAGAATGTCTAAGTGCAAGCCCGACTCAACTTCTGTAATAAAGGGATAAGTCAACATTCTTTCTCTAGTGGCATGATCGAATGTTTATAAATTAATTTATGTTCAACGAACATAAGATAATTAATTTATTTGAGGCCCATCTTTATTCCTCGTGATTTGATCCTGGCCGGCCCATCCAGTTCGTAGCACCGAGGAAAATCGGCGCCCTATCGCTTCAATTGGCAAGATTTTATTCTCTTTATCCACATGGATATAATTATATTTATGGTATATGCATAGATCCTTTCCATATAAGATTATGGTAATAATCTTGAGAGTATGGAAATAATCCTAAGAGTATGGAAATAATCCTAAGAGTATGGTAATATTCCATATAGATTATGGTAATATTATATAGGATTATGGTAATATTCCATAGGATTAAGGTAGTGCATTATAAATATAAGGTATGAGATAATGTCTAGCTAATGCTCACATATTGCAACTAGAATTTTCGCCATCTCATATATTTGAGAGAGAATTTTCAGAGCTTGGTGAGAGAAAAGGGTGATTTTCCCTGCATTCTCCATAGCTCGCCCTCACCGACGCTGGAGTTTGGGTATCCGGATACACCCAAGGTCAAAGCACCAGTCTCGACCGCTCAACCGCTCATCCCGCTCGATCCACCTCGACAGATCCAAAGGTAAACACGTGAAAACCCTCACGTGTTGCGATTTAATTATATAGACGCATGCTAGGTTTATAATCAATGTATGGTGAATTAAACACCCAAGATGGATCCTCGGCGAGGGTTAACATACGCTTTCCCTACAATTGGTACGAGCCCCGGATCGTAATCTCGCTCGCTGGATTAATTCACGCTGATTATTACGCGTTATTATAATTGTGGATCCGTCGCTCATCGTGGCTCGCTTATTGTTTTGTTGGTTTTGTTTTTACACCACGAGAAAATCCGTGGTTAGATTAGATTTTATCATGTAAATCTTATCTCAGAAAAGAAGAACGTAAGACGAAAGAACGAAGAACGAAACGACGGAAAACAGTAGCTTGGCAGCCCCTCGACGGTATTCGCGAGCAAGCCTCGCGTCGCGAGGGCGATCGCGAGGGCGCGGGCGACGGGCGGCGTCACAAGACGAGACCCCGGGCGCCACGCGAGCGAGCGAAGCGATCGCGAGGTACGGCCGCCGCAAGCGAAGCGAAGCGAAGGGCGACGGGCGCTGCTCGCACGAGAAACCCGACGCCATGGAGCGGCATCGCGGTCGCGAAGTTTCGCTGGCCGGGCGACGACGCCTCGGCGTGACGCTCGCGCCGGGCGGTGGGCCACGACGTTCGCTCGACGGTCGCGGTCGCCTTAGCGATCGCGAGGTAGCCCGCGAGGACACGCGGCAAGGCGGCGCGACAAGAGGAGGCCGCGGGCCGGGCTCTTGCCCAGCGCCGCCCAAAGACAGCTTTAACGACCCGCCCGCACTCGCTTTTTCCAGATTTTCCGCCCGCGCCCGCACGCGAGGCCCATTTGATGAATCCGTCCGCCGCACGCGAGGACCGTCAAGTTTAATTGCACTTTGTAAATCTATGTAATAGATTAGATTTAAATGTGCGTGTTTCACGATTGGGCCGCTGGCGAACGCTTTATTTTATTTTTATCGCTCATATGCATGTCGTGGATGTTTAAATTATGCAAAGAGTACGTTATGTATGTTTATATTACGCTGACAAACCTTAAGTGTTTTACGAATTGACGCGCATAGTAAGCATGCTAGGTTTATCGCGCTTATCAAGCATATTTTAGAATTCGCGAGCATGTTTTACATGTCGAGTTCTATAGAAAAGCATGCTAGGATTACGTGATCTCGCATGGACAAACCTTTGAATAAAAAGACTAACAAGCAACCCGACAAATTAATTTTTCAAATTAAAATGTCAAGACCTCCACTTTTTGATCTCTAAACAAAGTGAGACGACCGTGAGTAAACGCCCACACGCGTGGGCTTGCTTGCACTGCTTATCATAAGTTTGTTAGATGAGATTTCTAAATAAAACATTTTAAATCTATCGGAAGTGGGAGTTTCATGTAAACGCCCACACGCGTGGCTTGTATGTGCGATTTTCATAAGTTCTCTAGAGATAGATATAAAATGAGATAACAAAAGAATTTGAATTGGAAGCTGTATGGTCCGAGTGAGTATACCAATTCTAAGAATTCATCTTTCGTCGTTAAAATTGTGGTCATTGCTTAGACATCACCTCAAGTACAACTTCCCGCCAAGTCCCTTCGCGATAGTGACGTGGTCTAGTAAGGTCCAATCATTAATTTCATTTGTCATAAGGATAAGTCGACATGGATTGAAATTAAACGACTAAAAGGTATATTTTAGTCCGTCGAGGGTTCATGTGTAAACGCCCACACGCGCTGGCTTGCATGTGGAATTCTCGGCGATTGAGGTTTCAATTAATATTGTTTTATCAAAAGGTTACAATATTATTGTTACGTAATTATTTGCGATCGATGCTTATGTGTTTACATTATCGCTTCAGATATGTCTCTTACGCCGATTATCAATATGCTCGCACAAAACTGCTATCCGTCCAAATTTTATCGAGTGGAAACGAACATGGAATATGTTCTTATCATCAAGAACACATGTTTGTTCTCACTACTCCTAAACCCGATGCCCTCATCGACGATCGACTAATGAGCAATGAGAGTCAAGCACTTTGGAATAAGTCAAACAATATGGCTAAATGCTATATGATGACTACGATGTCCAAAGGCTTGTACCGCAAAGATCGCCGATGGTAGACGCGATCGATATTTGGTCAAGTCTCGAGAGTAAGTTTGGGCAATGGATCGACATCCGCCCACACAATGAGAGAAATCTGCGTGTAAGATGGAAGAAGGAAGTTCGGTCCATGAACATGTCTCCCACATGACTCATCTCATGGATAGTCTTGATCACTGGGAGGAGGTATTGACGGCGGCCAAGGTCGATATCATCCTCAATACACTACCCAAGTCTTTGAGAACTCATGAATGCGATCATGAGCAAGACCGAGTTTACACTTAGTCGCTGTTTAATGATCTCGCTGGCGGAAGGAGTTATGGAAAAGGAGCACATGCTCTGCTAGCACATCTAAGGGCCCAAAATTTTCATCGCAAAATGGAAATAGAAAAGGGTGCCAAAGGTGGTAAAGGCAAGGAAATAGTGGGAGTAATGGGAGCAAGAATATGGTTGCCACCGAGGCTTGAAGAAGCCAAAGGAGAAGGCAAGTGCTTCAAGTGCGGCAAGATCGGGCATTGGAAGGCCAAGTGCCCTATGCTCATGCTCAAGGTACGCTGCTTGCTTTAGTAACGGAAACATGTTTAGCGACTTGTTCTACCCATTCTGGGTAGTAGATACTGCGAACCGATCATGTTTGTTACACCTGCGTGGGTTCCCGCGACAAGGAGCCGTTTGATGGCGTAGATAACGATCTCCATGGGCAACGCGCGAAAGTCGGTTGCTGCGCTGGAGATGTTTTTTATGTTTTGGGACACAGCTTTAGTTTTGAAAGACGCTTTATATGTGCCGGATTTTCATGAACCTTGTTTCTGCTTCAAATTATTTACTCATGGATATTCTGTTATTTTTGATAGTGGTGTTTCTATCATAAGAAATGACGGGTTATCCGTGGTGGCACTTTATATAATTCGCTTTATACTATTTCTCGCAAAACATAATACCTATAACTATGTCAGATCTTCATCAAACCCTAAAAAGAGAAAGTTTTCTTCAGAAGATGACTCTACTTTTCTCTCGACATCTTAGATTAGGTCACATCAATCTAAATAGGATCCAAAGACCGGCTAAGAATGGAGCGCTTGGTAATCTCACGGTTATCCGCTCCCACCGCGAATCCTCAGATGAAGGTAAGACGTCGACTGCACCCTTCAAAGCGAAGGGTTATAGAGCCAAAGAAATGTTGGAGTTAGTCCATTTTCGACTGTGGACCGATGTCCACACAAGCTCGTGGAGGTACGAGTATTTTGTCACTTTCATCGACGACACTAAGGTACGGATACGTATACCGCTTCACCGCAAGTCTCGAATGCTTTGAGAAATTCAAAGAGTTTAAGGCGGAAGGGAGACGAAGCTAGGTAAAGTATCAAGTCATCTGCGTCTCGATCATGTGTATAATACCTCAAGAACGAAGTTTATGGACTATCTAGTGAAGTGTGGGATTACATCCCAACAAGATTTCAACCGGGCACACCACAAAGAAATGGTGTGTCGAGCGAAGAATAGGACTCTTTTGAAATGGTTAGATCTATGATGAGTTATGCTACATTGCCTATTTCGCTCGGGGTATGCCTTAGAGACGGCGGCATACTTGCTAAATCTAGTACCGCCCAAGTCACCGAAAAGACCCTTCGAGTTGTGGTTTGGGCGAAGCCCGCTTTAAGCCACATAAGGATATAGGGCCCAAAGACACGTGCCGAACAAGAAAGTCGACAAGTTGGAGGCTAGATCCGACGCAAGCGTCGTTTATCGCTATCCTAGAGGAACGAAGGTGGTTTATTCTATAGTCCTAAGGATCAAGGTCATTATTAGCACTAATGCCCGATTCTTAGAAGAGGATTATATGAAAATCATAAGTCCAAAGTTGAAATCATTCTTCAAGAATTAGAAGATGATCGTATTCCACCACCGACAGCCAAAGGTACGAGATGTCGAGTCTAGTGGGAGGATCGACACCGAGATACTTCAAGAAATTGAAGTGGGTCGAGTTCCATCGAGATACCGACCGCATGTTGGTACCTACACAACAAGTAGTGCAAGTTAGAGAACCACAAGTATCTCGCACCCACCGCTGCTATTGTGCTCGTAGAACCTCGTCAGAGTGGGAGGGTTGTTCGTCAACCCGAGCGATTTATGTTCGTGGGTGAATCTTCGGATTTAGTCCCAGCAGACGAACATGCAATAATCGACCCATGGACATACAAGGAGGTGATACAAGATATTGATGCAAGATCATGGCACACCGCTATGGACTTAGAAATGGAGTCCATAACGCTATGGATGATATGAAAAGACACTCTACCAGATGGCAAGGAAGCCATAGGTAGTAAGTGGATATACAAGAGGAAGAGAGATTCCATGGAGAGGTTTCGCTTTCAAAGCCGTGCTTGTGGCGAAAGGGTACACTCGATTGAGGGCATCGATTTCGACGAGACCTTTTCACCCAGTAGCAATGCTCAAGTCCATCGTAATTCTTCCGCCATAGCAGCCCACTTAAACCTAGAGGTTTGGCAAATGGATGTTAAAACCGCTTTTCTAAACGGTTACCTTGAGGAAGGTAGAGACATCTATATGCAAAGAACTCAAGGTTATGTGGTAAAGGTGAAGAGCATCTAGTATGGAAGCTTAAGTCCATTTACGGACTTAAGCAGCCTCCCGATCATGGAACTTACGCTTTGACGAGGTGGTAAAGTCCTATGGATTTACCCAGCTGCTCAGCGAGAGTTGTGTGTATCGTTAGATGTCAACGGTGATGTGGTATTTCGCACTTTATGTAGATGACATCCTTCTAGTTGGCAACAACGTGAAGTCGTTATCGCACGAAAGAGTTGGCTATCCGATCGCTTCAAATGAAAGACTTAGGAGATGCAGCGCACATTCTTGGGATCAAGGTTTACCGAGATCGCAAGAAGAAAATGTTGAGCTTATCTCAGCGCCTTACATTGATATCGTAATTACTGTTTTAGTATGCACCGCCAAGAAAGGATTGCTACCTTCGCATACGGCGCTCCTTTATCTAAGACACAATCACCTATGACCGCAGCGAGATAGAGGAATGAGACAAGTTCCTTACGCTCGCCGTAGGAAGTCTCATGTACGCAATGCTATGCACGAGGCTCGATATCCGCTATGCGGTAGGCATAGTAGCTAGATATCGCCTAACCTCGACAAGCTCATCGATCGCAAGAAAGCATATACTCAAGCACCGAAAAGGACTCGAGATTATAGGCTAGTTTACCATGCGAGATAGTCTAATGCCTTGGGTTATATGCACTGGATTTCAAGTCGACCGTGATGAGAAAAGTCAACCTCGGCTATGTGTTTACCTTGGGAGGTGGAGCCAGATCCTCAGTGAGTGCAAAGCAATATGCATTGCGGACTCTACCATGGAAGTCAATATGTAGCCGCCTTGAGGCTTCTAAGGAGGTCAGATGGTTCAAGAACTACCATGGATCTAGGTGTGGTACCGGTTTGCCCAAGAGTATCATAGTTTATCGTGATAACTCAGTGCAATGCGGCAAACTCAAGGAACCACGGACCCACAAGGCGACAAAACACATAGAGAGAAAGTACCATGTCATACGAGAAATCGTTAGACGAGGTGACGGGTCGATTGAAAAGATTGATACGACGGAAAATCTAGCGGATCCATTCACGAAGAGCTCCGCCGCAAAAGTCTACGATGGACACGTTAGAGGACTTGGATTGCGCTTGATGGCATCCACTTAGAAAGGAAACTTTTGTATAAGTGGGAGAAGCAAAGTGATGGTTGTTTGTAATAGCTAGTAGAAAGACACATTGTATACTAAAAGTTTGCTTTAGTATAAGTGGAGATTGTCGATTTGTATACCGAAAGCGCTTGGTTGAGCTTGTATACAATGTTTCTCGTTACCACTATTACAATCTCCTATCCGATTTGAATACTTGATTGCATATATTCGTGTCCCCTTATCTCATAAATAAGTTAGATCATACAAGTGTAGAAGATCACGAAGTCTCGTATGATTGGTCAAGCTTAACGAGATATAAAAGTTTCACACACCGAGACGACTTAAGGACGAGTTGTCGGTTTAGCCGCAGATAGATAAGAAGTGACTTGACTTAGTTGCTTGTCTATGCCGGTACGCCTCGACGTATCAAGGATCACAAAGGAGATGAGTTCTTCTATCCGACCGCCGTGGAAGAACCAAGATCTCGTGACTTACGATGATCTAAACCTCGATAAGGTATTAGGTGAGTATGAGTTGTCGACCATCACTTTGACTTGTTATGGGTGAGGGTTATATGTTCTAACCCAAGATTCTCCGCATCTTGGGTGGTGGCAAGTGGCTTGTATGTCACGCTAGTTATCTCAGACGAGTCACCGTATCCGCTTAGGACGATGACGCCCCTTAAGGAGTTTCAAAGGTTTATTGTACTAAACCCCGCAGTTGAGTTAGCTCAAGCACAATAATAAGGTTGAGTGGTACTACTTAAGAAAATGAAGTTATTAATCGCTTTAAGCAATGATTGCTATAAATGATTAATGGATGTTCGATATCTTAAATACGGGATTCAGAATGTCTAAGTGCAAGCCCGACTCAACTTCGGTAATAAAGGGGTAAGTCAACATTCTTTCTCTAGTGGCATGATCGAATGTTTATAAATTAATTTATGTTCGGGCTGAACATAAGATAATTAATTTATTTGAGGCCCATCTTTATTCCTTGATTTGATCCCCTGGTCGGCCCATCCAGTGCCCGTAGCACTGAGGAAAATCGGCCCCCCTATTGCTCAATTGGCAAGATTTTATTCTCTTTATCCACATGGATATAATTATATTTATGGTATATGCATAGATCCTTTCCATATAAGATTATGGTAATAATCTTGAGAGTATGGAAATAATCCTAAGAGTATGGAAATAATCCTAAGAGTATGGTAATATTCCATATAGGATTATGGTAATATTCCATATAGGATTAAGGTAGTGCATTATAAATATAAGGTATGAGATAATGTCTAGGCTAATGCTCACATATTGCAACTAGAATTTTCGGCCATCTCATATATTTGAGAGAGAATTTTCGAGAGCTTGGTGAGAGAAAAGGGTGATTTTCCGGTGCATTCTCCATAGCTCGTCCTCACCGACGCTTGAGTTTGGGTATCCGGATACACCCGTAAGGTCAAAGCACGAGTCTCGACCTTTCAACTGCTCATCCCGCTCGACCCACCTCGACAGATCCAAAGGTAAACACGTGAAAACCCCTACGTGTTGCGATTTAATTATATAGACGCATGCTAGGTTTATAATCAATGTATGGTGAATTAAACACCCAAGACGGATCCTCGGGCAGGGTTAACATATCGCTTTCCTACAACCACATCACTATCGCAAGAAGGACTTCATGAAGTTGTACTGAGGTGATGTCTACAATGACCACAATTTTAACAAATAGAAAATGAATTTTAGAATCGCATACTACTCAGACCATACCGCCCAATTCAAAATCTTTTGTTATCTCATTTTAAATCCATCTCTAGAGAACTTATGAAAATCGCACATGCAAGCCACGCGTGTGGATCGCCACACATGAAACTCCCACTTCTCAATAGATTTAAAAGGTTTTATTTAGAAATCTCATCTAACAAACTTATGATAAACAAGGCAAGCAAGCCACGCGTGTGGATCGCCATCACAGCAAGGCCTCACTTTGTTTAGAGATCAAAAGTGGAGGCCTCGACATTTTAATTTGAAAATTAATATGTCGGGTTTACTTGCTTAGTCTTTTTGTTTCAAAAGGTTTGTCCATGCAGATCACGTAATCTTAGCATGCTTTTCTATAGAGCTCAACATGTAAAACATGCTCAGTAATTCTAAAATATGCTTGAAAACGCGATAAACCTAGCATGCTTACTATGCGCATCCAATCACGAAAACATATAATATGTTTGTTCACGTAATTTAAACATACATAGCATGCTTCGATAATTTAAACATCCACGACATGCAATGAACGATTAAAATAAAATAAAACGTTCATCGTGGCCCACTCGTGGAACCTGCACTTTCCTGCCTAATCTATTACATAGAAATGCAAAGTACAGATCTTCATTAACTTCGAAAAACGGGCCTCACGTGCACGGGCACGGACCGGATTCGTCAAAATTAGATTTGGGCCGGAATAGTGGAACGGGCCGGATCGGGTCGAAAAACTAGAACCGGGTCGAAAAATCGGATCTGGGTTAAAAAACGGGTCAGGGTCGATTCCGGGTCGGGTTGACCCAGAACAAACGGGTCGGGTCGATGGCGGTCGGGCCGCACGCCAGGGCACAACCCATGCGCTGGCCCAGACCGCCGCCCAACCCTCTCGCTCGGCCGAGACGCTGGCCCCGCGGCCGAGAAATCCGCGACCTTGAGGTTTCCTGTGCGAATCTCGCGCTGCTGCCGAGCGCCGCCGAGGCCTCGCGTGAGATTCGCGTGCCTCGCATCACCCGTGTCTGGCCGTAAACCTCGTTGAGGTTTCCTTGCGCGTCGCCTGCACGCGCGCTGCTAGGCCCGAGCATGCCCGAGGTTTCCTCGCGTCGCCCGCTACTGCCGTGACCTCATTGAGGTTTCCGACGCGATCCGCCGAGAACCGCCGAAGCGCAACCCGACGCGACGATGCGCCGCTGCCGCCCAAGAACTCGCTGCTACCTCACGGTCGCCGGGCGAGCTCGCGAGGACGCCTGGGATCGCGCACGACAAACGCGCACCCTGCACGCCTGCACGCAGCTTATACGCTGCCGCCTGCGAACGCTGCAGCGCCCGCGACCGATTCGAGCGCTGCCGAGCGCCAAGACGCCAGCCGCGCGGGCCGAGGCTTCGCGCCGCTGCGTGCCTGCACTTCGGCCGCCGAGCTACGTCGCTCAGACGCCCACGACCTTTCGTCGTCAGCGGTGTGTGTTGGATTTGATATCGAAAGCGTTTGGTCGAGTTTGTATACAATGTTTCGTTACCACTATTACAATCTCCTATCCGAATCAATACTTGATTGCATATATCGTGTCCCTTATCTCATATAAGTTAGATCATACGATTGTGTAGAAGATCACGTAAGTCCGTATGATTGGTCAAGCTTAATGAGATATAAAAGTTTCACAACGAGACAACTTGAGGACGAGTTGTCGGATAGTCGGTATAGATAAGAAGTGACTCGACTTGGTTAGTTGTCATGCCGGTACGTCTCGACGTATCAAGGATCACGGTGAGATGTGTTCTTCTATCTCGACCGCCGTGAAGAACCAAGATCTCGGTGACTTACAATGATCTAAACCTCGATAAGGTATTAGGTGAGTATGAGTTGTGACCATCACTTTGACTTGTTATGGGTGAGAGTTATATGTTCTAACCCAAGATTCTCCACATCTTGGGTGGTGGCGGTGTCAGATGTCACGCTAGTTATCTCAGACGAGTCACCGTATCCGTTTAGGATGATGACGCCCCTTAAGGAGCTCAAAAGGTTTATTGTACTAAACTTTGCGGTGTCGAGTTAGCTCAAGTACAATAATAAGGTCGATTAGCACCGCTTATGAATTAAAGATATTAATTATTTTAAGCAATGATTGCTATAAATAATTAATGGACGTTTGATATCTTAAATACGGGATTCAGAATGTCTAAGTGCAAGCCCGACTCAACTTCGGTAATAAAGGGTAAGTCAAGATTTATTCTCTAGTGGCATGAATAAATGTTTATAAATTAATTTATGTTCGGGTCGAACATAAGATAATTAATTTATTTGAGGCCCATCTTTATTCCTTGCATTTGATCCTCGGCTGGCCCATCCAGTTCGCTGCTCAAGAAAATCGGCGCCCATAGGTCTCTAAGGATAGATTTTATTCTCTTTATCCTATAAGGATATTATTATATTTATGGATATGCATGGATCATTTCCTTATGGGATTATGGTAATGCATTATAAATATAAGGTAAGAGATAAAGTCTAGGTTAATCCTCAAATAAGAGAGCATAATTTTCGTGAGCCTCAAGAGTGAGATTCTCGAAAATAGCTAGGGTTTTGAGGGTGATTTCTTGTAGCATTCTCCATAGATCGTCCTCACCGACGCTGGAGATCGGGCAACCGGGATACAGTCCAGAAGGTCAAAGCACGAGTCTCGACCATTCGATCCGTTCATCCCGTTCAATCCACCTCGATAGATCAAAAGGTAAACACGAGAAAACCCCTACGTGTTGCAATTAATTATATAGACGCATGCTAGGATTATAATCAATGTATGGTGAATTAAATATCCAAGATAGATCCTCTGGCAGGGCTAAACATATGTTTTCCTACATTTGGTATCGAGCTCGGGATCAATCTTGGCTCGCTGGATTAATTCACGCTTGATTATTACGCGCGCTTAATTAATTGATAGATCCGCTGCTCATCGTGGCTCGCTTTGTTTTTGTTGGGTTTTGTTTTTCACCACGAGAAAATCCGTGGTTAGATTAGATTTATTTTTCTGTAAATCCTATCTGTAAAAGAAGAACGAAGACGAAAGCGTGAAGAACGAGACGACGAAGACTCGTCCGAGAAACCGGACGCACGGCGCGAGCTGTGTGCTCGGCGCCATGCGCGTTTCGGCAAAGACATCGGCGGCAGCCTCGCCGGGCGCAGTCAGAAGCCTCGGCAGCGCCTTGATGCATCTCGGCGCTGGCGCCAAGATCGAGCGAGGCGGCGCGGGGTCGCAAGCTCGGAAGCCGCGCGGCGAGAAGG
The DNA here is from genome assembly GCA_036937905.1 of Salvia rosmarinus. Lineage (NCBI taxonomy): Eukaryota > Viridiplantae > Streptophyta > Magnoliopsida > Lamiales > Lamiaceae > Salvia > Salvia rosmarinus. The sequence goes on from CM072819.1 coordinate 49,306,476, forward strand.
CGGCGGCATGCTGGCTGCGCGACGCGCGCGCGATTGCGCGCTGGAGCCTCGGCGGCTTCGGCAAACAGCCAGAAACCTCAATGTGCGCAGGTTGGCAAGCGCAAGGCCAGGCGCAAGCAGAAGGCGGGCGCCACGCGTGCATCGGCGGCATGGTGGGGCTCGGTGGTTCTCGTAGCGCTGCCACGGTGCGCGCGATTCGCATTTGAGGAAACCTCAGCGGCTCGGCAGGCACGCAAGCGGGCGACGCGAGACACGCGATTCTCGTGGCGAGGCTCGGCGGCGCTCGGCGGCCCAGCGAGATTCGCGCAGAAACCTCAAAGTCGCCAATTTTTCTCGGCGGGGTGGGACGACGGCAAGACGGTCTTAGGCGCGCAGATGGGCTATGCCTAGCTGCCCAATTTCTAGTTTCGACCCGCCCGCTTTTAGTTCGTGGTCGACCCGACCCGGCCAGTTTCGCCCGCACTGCCACCTAGATCAAGTTTTTTTACCCGGCCAGCATTTTCGACCCTGCTCAGCCTGCTCCACCGATCCGCCCAAATCAAGTTTTTGACGAATCCGCCCATGCCCATGCACGCGAGGTCTGTCAAGTTTAATTCGTACTTTGCAATTCTATGTAATAGATTAGCGTGAAAGTGCGTGTTTCACGAGTGGGCCACGGCGAACGCTTTTATTTTATTTTTATCGCTCATCGCATGTCGGATGTTTAAATAATGCAGAGCATGTTATGTATGTTTAAATTACGCTGACAAACCTTTAAGTGTTTTACGTAATTGGATGCGCATAGTAAGCATGCTAGGTTTATCGCGCTTATCAAGCATATTTTAGAATTCTCATGAGCATGTTTTACATGTCGAGTTCTATAGAAAAGCATGCTAGGATTACGTGATCCGCATGGACAAACCTTTGAACAAAAGACTAAGCAAGCAACCCGACAAATTAATTTTTCAAATTAAAATGTCAAGACCTCCACTTTTGATCTCTAAACAAAGTGATACGTGACCGTGAGTAAACGCCCACACGCGTGGCTTGCTTGGTGACTGCTTATCATAAGTTTGTTAGACGAGATTTCTAAATAAAACCTTTAAATCTATCGAGAAGTGGGAGTTTCATGTGTAAACGCCCACACGCGTGGCTCGCCTGTGCGATTTTCATAAGTTCTCTAGAGATAGATATAAAATGAGATAACACAAGAATTTGAATTGGAAGCGGTATGGTCCGGAGTGAGTATGCCAATTCTAAGAATTCATTTTCTCACGTTAAAAATGTGGTCATTGCTTAGACATCACCTCGAGTACAACATCCCGCCAAGTCCTTCTTCGCGATAGTGATGTGGTCTAGTAAGGTCCAATCGTTAATTTCATTTGTCATAAGGATAAGTTGACATGGATTTAAATTAAACGACTAAAAGGTATATTTTAGTCCGGGTCGAGGGGTTCATGTGTAAACGCCCACACGCTGGCTCGTATGTGGGATTCCTTGGGCGATTGGAGGTTTCATTAATATTGTTTTATCAAAAGGTTACAATATTATTGTTACGAATTATATGCGATCGATGCTTATGTGTTTTCATTATCTTTTCGGATATGTCTCTTACACCGATTATCAATATGCTCGCACAAAACCGCTATCCGTCCAAATTTTATCGAGTGGAAACGAAACATTGAGAATGTTCTTACCGCCAAGATAATTTATTTGTACTCACTACACCCCGTCCCAAGCCTCTAGACGATTTATCATCGATGAGGAGCGCAAGGAGCACGAGAAATGGGACAAATCAAACGTAATGGCAAAGTGCCTTCTTTGGTCACCATGTGCGAGTCCCTGCAGCTCCAAAGATCAAGAGATGGAAGATGCACCACGATATGGCTAAATCTTATGAAATCGTATGAGAGTCGGACGTAATCGCTTGTTATAATTTGACAAAATCAATAATGTCAAGTTCAATGAAGGCAAGTGATTCGGTGCATGACCATGTAGAGCAAATGATCAATCTCTTCTGAGAGCTCGAGTTGGTTGGAGGATATATTGACGACGTAGTCGAATCGATATGATCCTCAACACTTTGCCCAAGTCTTTTGATGATTTCGTTATAGAACAAGGTCCTTATGATAAGAGTTATACTCTAGATTCATTGCAAGAGGATCTAGTAACGGAAGAACGTGAAATGGGTAATGGCATTGCCTTTAGCACGCACCTCAAAGAAAACCACCGCTTATCGAAAGATGAAAAGGAAAGTGGAATTCAAGGGATGCTAAGGCTAAAGAAAAGAGGGAGTAATACAAAAGGCTCTACCAATGTTTGAAAAGCCAAGGAGAAGGGCAAGTGCTTCAAGTGCAAAGTGAGACCGGCATTGAAGGCTAAGTGCCCCAAGCTCAAGGCTCTAGTACGCCATTTGCTTTAGTAATGTAAACATGTTTAGCGACTTGTCCTACCCATTCTTGAGTAGTAGACACGGGCGAAGATCGATCATGTTTGTTACACCTGCGTGGGTTCCCTGTGGACAAGGGAGCTAGCTAATGGCGAGATAACGATCTCCATGGGCAACGCGAAAGTCGAGGCAGCTTGCGTTGAAGATGTTTCTTTGTGTTTTGGAACAATAGTTTTAGTTTTGAAAGACGCTTTATATGTGCCGGATTTTCATGAAACTTGTTTCTGCTTTCAAATTATTTTCTCATGGATATTCGTTATTTTGATAGTGGTGTTTCTATCATAAGAAATGATGAAGTTATCTCGTGGTTGCACTTTATATAATTCGCTTTATACTTTTTCTCGCAAAACATAATACCTATAACTATGTCAGATCTTCATCAAACCCTAAAAGAGAAAGTTTTCTTCGAAGATGACACTACTTTTCTCCCGGCATCTTAGATTAGGTCACATCAATCTAAATAGGATCCAAAGACCGGCTAAGAATGGGCGTTTGGTAATCTCACCACATCTGCTCCCAAATCGCTAACTCAGATAGAAGGTAAGATGTCGACCGGACCCTTCAAAGCGAAGGGTTATAGAGCCAAAGAAATGTTAGAGCTAGTCCATTCTGACCTATGTGGACCAATGTCCACACAAGCTCGTGGAGGGTACGAGTATTTTGTCACTTTCATTGACGATTACTCAAGGTACGGATACATACCGCCACCGCAAGTCCGAATGTTTTGAGAAATTCAAAGAGTTCAAGGCGGAAGTGGAGACGAAGCTTGGTAAGAGTATCAAGTCATCGCTGCTCGATCGCGTGGCGAATACCTCAAGAACGAGTTTATGGACTATCTAGTGAAGTGTGGGATTACATCCCAACAAGATTTCACCGGCACACCACAAAAAATGGTGTGTCGAGCGAAGAAATAGGACTCTTTGGAAATGGTTAGATCAATGACGAGTTATGCAACATTGCCTATTTCGCTCTGGGGTATGCCTTAGAAACAAATGACATACTTGCTAAATCTAGTACCATCCAAGTCATCGAAAAGACCCCTTTCGAGTTGTGGTTTGGGCGCGAAGCCCGGTTTAAGCCACATAAGATATATGGGCCCAAAGACACGTGTTGAACAAGAAGGCCGACAAGTTGAGGCTAGATCCGACGCAAAGGTCGTTTATCGCTATCCTAGAGGAACGAAGGTGGTTTATTCTATAGTCCCAAGGATCGAAGGTCACATTAGCACTAATGCTCGATTCTTAGAAAAGGACTACATGAAAATCATAAATCCAAAGTTGAAATCATTCTTCAAGAATTAGAAGATGATCGATTCCACCACCGATTAGGCCAAAGGTACGAGATGTCGAGTCTAGTGGGAGGATCGACACTAGATACTTCAAGAAATTGAAGTGGGTCGAGTTCCACCGAGATACCGACCGCATGTGGTACCTACCCGTAAAGTTGTGCAAGATAGAGAACCACAAGTTTCTCGACCCACCGCTGCCATAGTGCTGTGAGAACCTCGTCAGTAGTGGGAGGGTTGTTCGTCAACCCGAGCGATTTATGTTCGTGGGACAATCTTCGGATATAGTCCTGTGAAACGAACAGCAATAATCCACCCATGGACATACAAGGAGGCGATACAAGACATTAATGCAAGATCATGGCACACCGCTATGGACTTAGAAATGGAGTCCATAACGGCTATGGATGTATATGAAAGACACTCTACCGATGGCAAGGAAGCCGTAGGTAGTAAGTGGATATACAAAAGGAAGAGAGAACCGATGGAGAGGTTTCGCTTTTAAAGCAAGGCTTGTGGCTAAAGGGTACACTCTGATTGAGGGCATCGATTTCGATGAGACCTTTTCGCACTGTAGCAATGCTCAAGTCCATCGTAATTCTTCCGGCCATAGCAGCCCACTTAAACCCAGAGGTTTGGCAATGGATGTTAAAACCGCTTAAACGGTTACCTTGAGGAAGGTAGAGACATCTATATGCAAAGAACCGAAGGTTATGTGGTAAAGGGTGAAGAGAATCTAGTATGGAAGCTAAGAAGTCCATTTATGGACTTAAGGTGCCTCCCGATCATGGAACTTACGCTTTGACGAGGTGGTAAAGTCCTATGGATTTACCCAAATGCTAGCGAGAGTTGTGTGTATCGGTTAGACGTTAACGGTGATGTGGTATTTCTTGCACTTTATGTAGATGACATTCTTCTAGTTGGCAACAACGTGAAGCTTTTATCGACGTAAAGAGTTGGTTATCCGATCGCTTCAAATGAAAGACTTAGGAGATGCAATAATACATTCTTGGGATCAAGGTTTACCGAGATCCCAAGAAGAAAATGTTGAGCTTATCTCAGCGCCTTACATCGACACCGTGATTACTGTTTTAGTATGCGCACCGCCAAGAAAGGATTGCTACCTTTCGCACATGGCGCTCCTTTATTCAAGACGCAATCACCTATGACCGCAGCGAGATAGAGGAAATGAGACAAGTTCCTTACGCTTCCGCCGTAGGAAGTCTCATGTACGTAATGCTATGCACGAGGCCCGATATCCGCTATGCGGTAGGCATAGTAGCTAGATATCGCCTAACCTCGACAAGCTCATCGATCGGCAGAAAGCATATACTCAAGTACCGAAAAGGACTCGAGATTATAGGCCAGTTTACCATGCGAGATAGTCTAATGCCTTGGGTTATACTGCACTGGATTTCCAAGTCGACCGTGATGAGAAAAAGTCTACCCTGCTATGTGTTTACCTTGGGAGGTGGAGCCGATCCTCATGAGTGCAAAGCAACGATGCATTGCGGACTCTACCATGGAAGCCGAATATGTAGCCGCTTCGAGGCTTCTAAAGAGGTCAGATGGTTCAAGAACTACCTCATGGATCTAGATGTGGTACCGGTTTTCCCAAGAGTATCATAGTTTTTCGTGATAACTCAGGTGCGAGGGCAAACTCGAAGGAACCACGGACCCACAAGGCGCACCAAACACATAGAGAGAAAATACCATGTCATACGAGAAATCGTTAGACGAGGTGACGGGTCGATTGAGAAGATTGATACGACGGATAACCTAGCGGATCCATTCATGAAGAGCTCGCCGCAAAAGTATACGACGGACACGTTAGAGGACTCGATTGCGCTTGATGGCACCCACTTAGAAAGGAAACTTTTGTATAGCGGAGATGTAAAGTGATGGTTTTGTTTGTAATAGCTAGTAGAGAGACACATTGTATACTAAAAGTTTGCTTTAGTATAAGTGGGAGATTGTTGGATTTGTATATCAAAGCGCTTGGTTGAGCTTGTATACAATGTTTCTCGTTACCACTATTACAATCTCCTATCTCGAATTGAATACTTGATTGCATATATCGTGTCCCCTTATCTCATATATGTTAGATCATACAAGGTGTAGAAGATCACGTAAGTCCGTATGATTGGTCGCTTAATGAGATATAAAAGTTTCACGGTGAGACAACTCGAGGACGAGTTGTCAGATAGTCATGCAGTATAGATAAGAAGTGACTTGACTTGGTTACTTGTTCATGCTGGTACGCCTCGACGTATTGAAGGATCACAGCGAGATGTGTTCTTCTATCCGACCGCCGTGAAGAACCAAGATCTCGGTGACTTACGATGATCTAAACCTCGATAAGGTATTAGGTGAGTATGAGTTGTCGACCATCACTTTGACTTGTTATGGGTGAGGGTTATATGTTCTAACCCAAGATTCTCCGCATCTTGGGTGGTGGCGTTTGTATGTCACGCTAGTTATCTTTATCGAGTCACCGTATCCGCTTAGGATGATGACGCCCCTTAATGATCTCAAAGGTTTATTGTACTAAACCCTGCGCAGTTGAGTTAGCTCAAGTACAATAATAAGGCCGAGTGGTACCGCTAGGGAATTAAAGATATTAATTATTTTAAGCGAATGATTGCTATAAATAATTAATGGACGCTTCGATATCTTAAATACGGGATTCAGAATGTCTAAGTGCAAGCCCGACTCAACTTCGGTAATAAAGGGGTAAGTCAAGATTTATTCTCTAGTGGCATGAATAAATGTTTATAAATTAATTTATGTTTCAATGAACATAAGTTAATTAATTTATTTGAGGCCCATCTTTATTCCTTGCATTTGATCCCTGGCCGCCCATCCAGCCCGTTGGCTCAAGAAAATCGGCCTATAGGTCTCTCTACATAGATTTTATTCTCTTTATCCTATAAGGATATTATTATATTTATGGGATATGCATGGATCCTTTCCTTATGAGATTATGGTAATGCATTATAAATATAAGGTAAGAGATAAAGTCTAGGTTAATCCTCAAATAAGAGAGCATAATTTTCGTGAGCCTCAAGAGTGAGATTCTCGAAAATAGCTAGGGTTTTGAGGGTGATTTCTTGTAGCATTCTCCATAGATCGTCCTCACTCGACGTTGGAGATTGGGCAACCGGGATACAGTCCAGAAGGTCAAAGCACGAGTCTCGACCATTCGATCCGTTCATCCCATTCGATCCACCTCGATGATCAAAAGGTAAACACGAAAACCCCACGTGTTGCAATTAATTATATAGACGCATGCTAGGATTATAATCAATGTATGGTGAATTAAATATCCAAGATAGATCCTCGGGGCGAGGGCTAAACATATGTTTTCCCTACAGTGTGTCCGCGAGCGCCGTGCACGCCGAGCGTGCCATCGCCCGCACACCGTGCGATTGGTTTCCGATGAACTCCCGTCATCTCGCTCTTGATGCTTTCAGATTCATTCTTCTTTACGATAAGATTTATAGGAAAAATCTAATCTAACCACGGATTTTCGTGGTGAAAAATAAAATCCGACAAAAATAAAACAAGTTACGATGAACGATGGATCCAACAATTAATTAATTGCGCACGTAATAATCAAACGTGATTAATCCAACAGAGCCAAGATACTGATCCCGTGCTCGATACCAATTGTAGGGAAATCGATTTTAACCTCTCCCGAGGATCTATCTTCGATGTTTAATTCACCATACATTGATTATATTCCTAGCATGCGCCTATATAATTAATTGCAACACGTAGGATTTTCTCGTGTTTACCTTGAATCTTCTGGGATGAACGGGATGAACGGATCGAGACTCGTGCTTTGATCTTCCGGATCAGATCCTGCTGCCCAATCTCCAACGTCGAGTAAGGATGATCTATGGAGAATGCTTAAGAAAATCACCCAATGCTCTCTCAAAAATCTCGAAAATTCCTCACAATATTTCTTGTGATTCTCGAAAATATGAGAAGGGATAATTCAGGATTAACCTTGATCTTATCTCTTACCTTATATTTATAATGCATTACCATAATCCCATTAGGAAAGGATCCATGCATATCCCATAAATATAATAATATCCTTATGGATAAAGAGGATCAAATCCTTACCTTATTGAGCATAGGGGCGCCGATTTTCATCTGCTTACGGGCCTGGATGGGCCAGCCCAGGGATCAAATGCAAGGAATAAAGATGGGCCTCAAATAAATTAATTATCTTATGTTCACCGTAACATAAATTAATTTATAAACATTCATTCATGCCACTAGAGAATAAATGTCGACTTACCCTTTATTACCAAGGTGAGTCTGGCTTGCACTTAGACATTACGAATCCTCAGATTTAAGATATCGCACGTCCATTAATTATTTAGAGCATTCTCGATCGCTTAAAATAATTAATATCTTTAATTCCTTAAGTAGTACCACTCAGCCTTATTATTGTACTTGAGCTAACTCAACCCGTAGGTTTAGTACAATAAACCTTTTGAGCTCCTTATGGGACGCCATCATCCTAAACGGATACGGTGACTCGACATGTATAACTAGATGACATACAAACACCGCCACCACCCAAGATGGAGAATATGTTAGAACATATAACCTCACCCATAACAAGTCAAAGTGATGGTCAAGAACTCATACTCACCTAATACCTTATCGAGGTTTAGATCATCGATGTCACCGAGATCTAGGTTCTTCACGACCGCCGATAGAAGAACTCATCTCACCGTGATCCTTCAATACGCCGAGACGTACCACCATAGACAAGCAACCAAGTCAAGTCACTTCTTATCTATACCAGATCCTATACCGACAACCCGCCCTCAAGTTGTCTCACCGTGAAACTTTTATATCTCATTAAAGCTCGACCAATCATATGCACTTCGTGATCTTCTACACATCGTATGATCTAACTTATATATGAGACAAGGGACACATATATATGCAATCAAGTAATCAATTCGATAGGAGATTGTAATAGTGGTAACAGAAACATTGTATACAAGCTCAACCAAAATTCCTTTCAAGATACAACCAACAACACCGCATGGTCGGGTCCTCGAGGACGGTCCCTCAAGGCCACAAGATTTAAATTGTGCGCCATCTTTTCCGATTAACTTTGCCCAGATCCCCGACCATTTTCCATCAGTGAAGTTGGGCACCACCTTGACTGCTCCTTTGTAGCTTGCCCCCTTGGCCTCCATCAATGTCACCATATTGATGGCTTGGTTGAGCTCGTCAACCGTGAACTCTCTTCGCTCCCCGAGGAGTGTGAACTGTATGCCCACTGGCACTCCTTTGTCGTGGTCGATGTCAAGATCTCAGTAAAATTCCTTCACCAAAGGTGCGTAAACTGTGGTATCCCACTCAAGAAATTTCCCCCACCCGATTCCTTTGAACAGCCGCCCGACGTCCTCCTTGACACGCAATTGCTCGAGGTGTAGGGAAATCTTATTTTAACCCTCTCCCGAGGATCTATCTTGGATGTTTAATTCACCATACATTGATTATATTCCTAGCATGCACCTATATAATTAATTGCAACACGTAGGAGTTTTCTCGTGTTTACCTGCGAATCTGTCGGGGATGAATAGATCAAGACTCGTGCTTTGATCTTCTGGACTGTATCCCGTTTGCCTAAACTCCAATGTCGAGTGAGGATAATCTATGGAGAATGCTGTAGAAAATTGTCTCTTCCTATGCTCAAAGTTTTCGAAAATTTCACCCTATCGAATAGGAATTCTAAAATATTAGCTAAGCATTAGCCTCGATTTTCTCTCACCTTATATTTATAATGCAACCCTAAACCCTATCAAGATAGGATTTATGCATATCTAATAATTATAATAATATCCTTTAGGATAGAGAGGATCAAGCGAGTCCCAGCTGGGACCAAAGAGAGAGAGACGATTTTCCCTTAGCTAAAGGCCCGGACGGGCCAAAACCCAGGATCAAATGTGAATAAAGACGGGCCTCAAATAAATTAATTATCTTATGTTCTCCCGTAACATAAATTAATTCATAAACATTTATTCATGCCACTAGAGAATATATGCCGACTTACCCTTTATTTCGAAGGTGAGTCGAAGCTTGCACTTAGACTTTACGAATCCTCGTATTTAAGATATCGACGTCCATTAATTATTTACGCTGCTCGACTTCTTAAAATAATTAATATCTTTAATTCCTTAAGTAGTACCACTCAACCTTATCATTGTACTCGAGATAACTCAACATGCGTGGTTTAATACAATAAACCTTTGAGCTCCTTAAGGGACGCCATCATCCTAAACGGATACGCGACTGGATACGTAACTAGCATGACATACAAGACCGCCACCACCCAAGATGCAGAGAATCTTGGGTTATCTCATGTAACCTCACCCATAGCAAGTCAAAGTGATGGTCAAGAACTCATACTCATCTAATACCTTATCGAGGTTTAGATCAACGTAAGTCTCCGAGATCTAGGTTCTTCACGACGGTCGATAGAAGAACTCATCTCACCGTGATCCATCAATACGCCGAGACGAATAAAGATAGACAAGCAACCAAGTCAAGTCACTTATCTACACCACGCCTATACCGACAACTCGTCCTCAAGTCGTCTCACCGTGATACTATTTATATCTCATTAAGCTTGACCAATCATACGCACTTACGGATCTACAACACAATGTATGATCTAACTTATATATGAGATAAAGGGACATATATATGCAATCAAGTAAACAATTCAGATAGGAGATTGTAATAGTGGTAACAGGAAACATTGTATACAAGCTCAACCAAAACTGCTTCCAGTATATAAATTCAACACGAGGAGTGCAGGATCCAATCGCTTGGGCACAACCATCTCCTTGTTCTTGGCGAGCTCCTTGGCGATGACAGTGTAAGCCTTCTCCCTCTTCGAAGAGCGTGTCACCATTTTTGCCTTCTTCGCCGACCGTTCCTCGGTGAAAAGGATGTCTTCTTCCTCGATCTCTGTCGCTTGGTCGTTTTCTTCGTCTTTGTCTTCTCCGAGCGCGTCACCGGAGCTTTCTTCATCGGAGACTTCCTTCTCCTCCGTTGCCTTGGTTTTCGCTGGCGGACTCAGTGTGAGAGGAGACCACCGTCGTCATTTTTGAGGAGGAGGTGGTAGGAGTCTCCTTTGCCTTTTCTTTTCGGTGGAGGAGGGTCCTTCATTCTTCTTCTCCGGCGTCTTCTATGGTGTCTTCTCCTGCCTTCTCGTATGTCTTCCCGCTGGGTCGCCGCTTTGTCGTCCACCTCCATGTGGATGTCGTGGAGGGTGGGCGCTTCTTCTGCTCCCGCGGCGAAGTCAGTAAGGAGGGCTTCGTCACCGAACGACGGGCTCCCCTTGACGGCAAGCTCGGCTACTGCTTTCTCCATTTTGATGCGACGAGCGATGGTCTTCTTTGAGGAGGTTTTCGTGAGCTTTTTCTTTGGACGTGTATGAACCATGGATGGAAGTTAGGGTTTGTGCTTTGGTTTGGGAAGTTTTTGGGGTGAGGTATGAATGTGGGAATATGGGTAGGCGAAATGAGGGGGTAATTAGAACGTGGGTTGGGGCGATTATAGGGTAGTGGGCTGACTGATGGGACGTCTCCTGCGTCAGCCTGTAGAGATTCAGATCGCCATCTCGTGTCCCGTGTCTTGGCTAAGGCTGTCGCCTTGCCAGCTGTAGCGCCTCCATTTCACCTCGCCTTGAGTTCCTTCCAGACCTGCAGTTTAAGAAAATACACTCCTCGAGGAAGAAAAAGTCCTCTTAAGGAGCAGGTCAAATAACGAGGGTGGGCTTTCCCACTCACACACGTTGCTTGAGGCAAAGTGTTAAAAGTGGTCAAGACCACCCCCTTGACAAAAAGGGAATGAAATGTAAGCGATTAAAGTCGTACCCCACCGGGTTACCTCCCGGGAAGCGTTGTTGTTTAACGTCGTTAGCTCGACGTCGTCCTTGATCTCAGACGTCTTGAGGAACCTCGTGAAGCTCATCTTGCTCAGCGTCCCATTCTCTGAGCCTTCGGTCTTACCCATAGTAGGTCTTGAGCCTGCTTCCATTTACCTTGAACACTTTCTTGCCGTCCATGTCGCTTATCTCACAGCCCATTCGATGTGGGTGTGCACGATGTAAGGTCCCACCCACTTGGTGGTCACTTGCAGAGGCGAAGGAACCTATTTTGATATAGTAGCACCACTTGCCCATTTTCGAACTTCTTTTCCTTGATCAAAAGATCATGGGCTCTCTTGAGCCTATCCTTGTATATAGCGGCATTGTCACAAGCTTCGAGGTGAATCTCCCGAGCTCTTGTATGTCAAGCTTGCGTTTCTCCCGCCTCATCCCAATCAAAGTTGAGCTTATGGATTGCCCAAGATGCCTTGTGTTCCAAATGACAGCAGTGACACATCTTGCCAAACACCATCCCGTGAGGGAGACATTCCAAATGGCATTAAGGTTGTCCCAGATGCCCATAGTGCATCTTCGAGGTGAGTGCTCCACCCTTCTTGCTCTCTCCCAAGGCCTTCCTCAAGATAGTCTTCACAATGCGGTTTGAGAGCTCACCTTGGCCATTGGCTTGAGGATGGTATGCGTGGACATCCGGTGATGCACCCCATACTTCGAGTAAGCTCCCAATGGTGGCATTGTAGAAGTGGGTGCCCCGATCACCGACATGGCTCTCGCACACCGAACCAAGCAAAGATGTTTGATTTGAGAAAATGGCTACGGTCCTTGCATCCGCCTTGGTCAGGGCCTCGCTTCTACCCATTTTGACACGTAGTCCACTACTAGGAGTATGTATTGATTTCCCTTAGAGTTTGGCAAGTGGCCCATGAAATCCATGCCCCATAAGTCGAATACTTCCAATGGCAAGATAGGTACCAAGGGCATCTCGTTCTTCCTTGAGACATTGCCCTCGCATTGGCACTTATCACAGCCTCGGCACTTCTCGTAGCTATCCTTAAAGATAGTGGGCCAAGAGAACCCACAATCAAGGATCTTCCTCGCTGCTCTTGTGCCCAAAATGTCCTCCGCACTCCTTCTCACGGCAAAGGTGCTCAAGGATGCTTGTTTGCTCGCTTTCGAACGCATCTCCTCAAGATCAAGTCCGAGCATTGCTTCCACAAGTATGGGTCATCCCATACGTATTGTCGACTCTCCTTCTTGAGTTTGTTCCTCTGGTATGTTGGCATCCCCACGGGCAACACTCCGGTCACGATGTAGTCAACCATGTCCGCGTACCACGGCTCCTTGGTGTAGATCTCGAGTAGCTCCTCATCTGGAAACGTTGCTCGGATTGGATCTCCTTCATCTTTCTCAAATTCGCTCAAGTGGTCGGCCACTTGATTTTGAGATCCACTTGTCTTTGATCTCAACGTCGAACTCCTAGAGGAGGAGTATCCACCGTATGAGTCTTGGCTTTGTATCCTTCTTCGCCATGAGATATTTCAAGGTGGCGTGGTCAATGTAAACCACCGTCTTGCTCCCAAAGAGATAGGAGCGAAATTTCTCAAAGGCAAACACCACGGCAAGGAGCTCATTTTCAGTGGTTGTGTAGTTGATCTGCGGCCCGGTGAGGGTCTTTATGCATAGTAGATGACGAAGCTTTCCTTGCCAATTTTCTGCCCAAGCAATGCGCCAACAACAGATCGGCTAGCGCCGCACATCGCTCAAAGGGCATGCCCCATTCTGTGTGGCCTTATGATGGGCGCAGGACAAGGTGCTCCTTCAATATCCGAAAGCTTTTGCACGCTGCCGTCGAACTCCCACGTACATCGCTCGAGTGAGGCGGTTCATCGGTTGTGCTATCTTGGCGAAGTCCTCGACAAAACCCCTATAGAATCCAAATGGCCAAGGAATCCCCGCAATGCTTGATGTTGGTGGATAAGGCCTTGGCTATGATCTCCACCTCGCTTTGTCTACCTCAATACCTTCTTCGAGATAACACGCCCAAGGACAATTCCTACTTGACCATGAAGTGACATTTCATAATTCAAAGACAAGGTCCTTCTCCACGCACCTCTCAGAGAACTAACTCAAGATGCTCTATGCACCGGTTAAACGCCTTGCCATACACGGTAAAACCATCCATGAACACCTCAATGCATTGCTCAAGCAATCTAAAATATACTCATCACGCATCTTTGAAATGTCCCCGGGCATCAGATAAACCAAATGGCATACGACGACATGCAAATGTGTCAAACGGGCAAGTGAATGTAGTCTTATCTTGATCTTCTAATGCCACACAAATTTGCATATAACTAGAGTAGCCGTCAAGGAAACAGAAATACATGTTCCCGGCGAGTCTCTCAAGCATTTGGTCAATGAACGACAGGGGGAAGCGGTCCTTCCTGGCCACCTTGTTAAGCTTTCTGTAGTCGATGCAAACCCTCCAGCCTGTCTGGAGTCTCATCGCGACCAGTTCCATACATTCATTCTCCACCACCTGTACGCTGGATTTCTTTGGCACAACGTGGATCGGGCTGACCCACCGGCTGTCCGAGATAGGGTAAATGAGACCCAACTCAAGGATTTTGAGTATCTCCACCTTGACAACTTCTTTCTGTAGGGAAAACTATGTTTAGCCCTCTCCCGAGGATCTATCATGGATGTTTAATTCACCATACATTGATTATATACCTAGCATGCACCTATATAATTAATTGCAACACGTGGGGTTTTCGTGTTTACCTTTCAACTGCTGAGGCGGAATGGATCGAGACTCGTGCTTTGACCTTCTCGGATCGTATCCCGCCGCCCAATCTCCAACGCCGAGTGAGGACGATCTATGGAGAATGCTTCGAAAATCACCTCAAGTTTCTCAAGAATTTTCGAAAATCTCTCAAAGGACGAACCTCAAATTTCGAAAATAATGATGATGATTATTAATCATCGACCTAGATTTAATCTCTTACCTCATATTTATAATGCATTACCATAATCCTATATGGAAATTACCATAATCCCATATGAAAATTACCATAATCCCATATGGAAATTACCATAATCCTTTATGGAAATTACCATAATCCCATATGAAAATTACCATAAACCTTTATGGAAATGATTATTACCATAATCTTATATGGAAAGGATCTATGCATATCCCATAAATATAATAATATCCTTATAGGATAAAGAGAATCAAATCCTTGCCTTGTAGAGTATAGGGCCCGATTTAGCCTAGCTTACGGGCCTGGACGGGCCAAATTAGTGGATCAAATGCAAGGAATAAAGATGGGCCTCAAATAAATTAATTATCTTATGTTCACCTTTAACATAAATTAATTTATAAACATTTATTCATGCCACTAGAGAATAAATGCCGACTTACCCTTTATTACCAAGTTGAGTCAGCTTGCACTTAGACATTACGAATCCCTCGTATTTAAGATATCGAACGTCCATTAATTATTTAGAGCATTCCGATCGCTAAAATAATTAATATCTTTAATTCCTTAAGTAGTACCACTCAACCTCATTATTGTACTTGAGGTAACTCAACCCGCAGGTTTAGTACAATAAACCTTTGAGCTCCTTAAGGAACGCCATCATCCTAAACGGATACGGTGACTGACATGCATAACTAGCATGACATACAAGCACCGCCACCAACCAAGACGCGGAGAATATCAAGTTAGAACATATAACCCTCACCCATAACAAGTCAAAGTGATGGTCAAGAACTCATACTCATCTAATACCTTATCGAGGTTTAGATCATCGAAGTGACCGAGATCTTGGTTCATCACGACGGTCCGATAGAAGAACTCATCTCACCGTGATCCTTCAATACGCCGAGACGTATCAAAGATAGACAAGCAACCAAGTCAAGTCAATTCTTATCTATACAAGCAGCCTCATACCGACAACTCGTCCTCAAGTTGTTCTCACCGTGAAACTTTTATATCTCATTAAGCTTGACCAATCATACGATGATAACTCTTGTAAAAGAGTTATTATAGGTCCTTTTATTGATAAAAGCCTCGGTTGTTGTATGTCTCCGTCACTGCTTGTCCTTGTCTTGCTTGTGTTTCTCTCTGCTTTGTGTTTCAGTGAAGGATCGAGTCCGATGAAAATAAAGGGTTTTTAGTTGTTTTTAGCGTTATTTATATAATTATAGCATGTTGCGCGAAGAACGGCAACAAGACGCAGGCCGAGCTCGTGAGCGAGCTTGACTGGCAAGAGGAAGGATCGAACGAGTAATGCCGAAAAATGCGGGACTGAGTCTGCTACTAAGACGTAAGTCAACGCCCGGGAAAAGTGACGCCGAGCTCAAAAGTGACAAGCTTGTAAGTGGAACCAAACTCCGGGAGAAAAGAGTAGGGCCGAGCTCGCATCCTTCCGAGCTCAAAGATTGAAAAGTTCACAAGTATGAAGACGACCGAGGCCTGCCTCGAAGCAAGAGCGAGCGAGCTCTGAAGTCGGCGCGAGCTCGAAGCAAAGTACATGAGCTCTCAAGTCAAGTGTTCGAACTCCAAGAAGATTGAAAGTGGAAACGAGCTCAGAACGCAACGAGCTCATGACGGAAGTCCACCGCAAGTATGGATGAGCTCGTGTTCAAAGTAAGGTCGGACTCACCGGCAAAGTAAAGCCCGTAAGCGTGAGCCGAGCTCAAGTAAAGCGAACCCGGCCATGCTTACGGGAAGGCGAAGTAGCATGGAAAGTCCGGGTTAATTCTCAAGAAGAAATCACGGACCACGGCCACGCGTGGCGCGGCTACAAGAAAAAAAGACACGCGCGCATGATCCGCGTAGCTAATCGAAAAGAAAAAGGATCAGTGGAACGGCGCCGGCAGTGCAGTCTGCTCTCGAAAAAGCGCATGAGGTTGTTATGAGGTTGTTATTAAAAGGGAGTTGGCAACAATCAGAAGGAGGATTCTGGATATCGACATTTTTGGAGAGTTGCAGAGGATAGAGAACATCTGGAGTAAGGAAGAAGGTGCGAATTCTTCGAGAGGAAGTCATCGGAAGAGACAACGATCCATGAGCTTGCACACGATTCCGATAACTAATTTCTTTATCTTCTTAAACCTTGTTAATCATATGGTTGTTGCTTATTTCAATGTTGTTAAACAAACCGCTATGAGCTAAACCTTTATGACTTGATTTTTTGAGGAAACCCATGTCGCGTGACGAAGCGCAGCTTCACGCTTGTCTTGCTAAATCACTATTGTTTTATTGGGGTTGTTTTATCTCACTTGTGATTGATCACCATTAGTCGATCGTAGTTCTATAATTGCCGGAAGTTGTTATAGAATGGAAAACAATAGAGCTTAATGAAGAACATTATTTTAATGTTATGTGTGTGAATAGCATAGAATATGCATTTACCTTTGTGGCAAATATGAATGGATTAGTAATGATACTCTAAGAGCGCTCGATATAGGAATATATGGATCGGATCTATAGAATATAATCTTAGATTTGGAAAATACTAAGAATCAAAGAAGTTCATGTCATAGTGATAATGCAAGATAATGTCAGAAGCAATATTTAGAAAAGAGCATGGGTGGAATCGAGAAATCAAGTCTGCTTTCTACCTTGATAACGGTAATCTCCTCGTTGTTCATGTACACCGCCCACTTCCGCCGCGTCAAGTCATTTTAATTTCGTCACCGGTGTTATATTCTAGTTCGTATCGTCGTCCATCTCCCTTATTTTGCAAAATTACAATCTACGTGATTTAAAAGTGCATTCCTTGTGGATTCGATCTCGGAATACTCCGTATTACTTGTTGATTACGCACTTATGCGATAGTATATTCACATCAAAAGAAATATTTGACAACAAGTTTTTGGCGCGCTGTCGGGAGTGCCAATTATAAATTACGTGGAGATTGCAATTTTGTGTTTTTCAGTAATACGCGACCACTCCGGTCATTACCTTTGCGTGAACAGGGTTCTGGATTGTGGTTTATGCGCAAGGCAAAAGCGCAAGTGACCCACCGCTAGATCCGAGATTGAACGCACCTTTCAGAGAAAGCGCCAAGAACGAGTTCAGCAGAGCGAAGCCACGATGGCCGCATTCGAGGAGAGGCACACAATGGCGAAATGCTATTGTCATCGCCGATGATCGGAAAGGGTATACGTGATCACGCTAACCCCGTGATTTAACGAATCAACCGGAATTACAAGACCCGAGGTAAGCGAACCGCCGAATCGAAGCCGGTCATGTTTCGATGCTCCAAACAGCGGGGCAATTTAGTGGTCAAGCCACCTGAGGATCCACATCTCCACCTTCGATCATTTCTGGAGGTCAGCGACTCATTTAAGTTACCGGGTGTTCCAGCCGAAGCGCTGAGACTTCTGTTATTCCCTTTTTCGCTACGAGATCGTGCAAAAGCATGGCTGAACGGTCTTCCATCAAATTCCATCACCTCATGGAACGAGCTCGACGAAATTTTTTTGATGAAGTACTTCCCGCCCACCAAGAACGCAAGATTCCGGAATGACATCATGTCATTTCAGCAGAATGACGAAGAGTCTGTGCGTAAGCTTGGGAGCGATATAAGGAAATGCTACTAAATGTCCTCATCACGGCATTCCGCATCGCATTCAACCTGAAACCTTCTACAATGGTCTCAATGCGTCAACACGCTTGGTGCTTGATGCCTCGCAAATGGAGCTATTCTTTCAAGTCATACAACGAAGCATACGAGATCTGGAAAGGATCGCAGATAACAATTACAATGGTCAAATTTCGTGCGCCAATAGGAAAGAAATCGGTCGGTGTGTTGGAGGTTGATGACCGACGGCATTAATACCTGTAGCATCCATGAGTAACATGTTAAAAGGATTGCAAGTACCTAATCCAAATGTGCAGCCGATTTAGTAGTCCAGTGGTCGCACCTACCATGCAAGTAAACGAGTGTCGTGCGATATTGTGGAGAAGGGCATACCTTCTCGAGTCGCCGTCAAACCCACTTCGATCCGTTATCCGGGAAATCGAATGGATGAGGAACAACCCTTATTCACAAACGCATAATCCAGGTGGCGACAACATCCTAATTTCTCATGGGAGGCGATGGTCCGGATCAAACAAAGGTGGAAATTTTGAGAAACCACATATCCACAAAATTACCAACCAAAGCAAAGAACAAGCCGCCCCACAGCCCAAGACTATGAAACCTTGATGAAGGAATACATGGCTAAAACAGATGTCAGAATATGTGGGCAATCCACTTCATTGCAAGGAATTTGGAAGTCCAGATCGGACAATTAGCCAATGAGATTAAAACCGACCTCTTCGAAATTTGCCAAGTGACACGGAGAATCCACGAAAAGATAAAGAACAGTCAAGGTCTGTCACGCTACGAAGTGGAAAGCGATGCGTGAACCTGAGTCTGTCGGACCGAGAAGAAAAGCCCGAGTCCTCAACAAGTAACAACCGTGTCGCTACCACGGAAAATCCGAAGCAGTTGATCGCTCACTTTCATAACACTAAAAAGTGTAAGTATGGGGTGTTAAGCATCGATCCACAGAGATTGTATCACGAAACATAGAAGCTAACTCAACGACAATTCATCATTATTCGCCACGTAATTTGGGAGATAGGTTTAGGGGCTTCGAATTTAATCCAAAGCAAAGGTAACCTGCGTAAATATAAATAAAGCAATAAAATCACGAAGATAACTATAAAGAAAGACTAACCTAGGGATGCACCAATCCTATCCACAACGATGTTTATCCCGCTTATTATTAACCGCTTTAATCCGCATAAGACGGAAGATCACATATATAACCAACAACTTCACATTTACGATTATTGGGCAGCTGATTACTAATTTTCCTATCACGCTTACGCCTCTAGAGAAAAATAAGCAACCCAAAAGGATCACTAAGAATATACTTCCTACGATCGTCCCTATCTCGCCACGACTCGAGGCTTAATCGTATCATGCATTCAAGATCGACGACAATTAATACAGCTTACGCCATTAATCGGCAACTAGTTATGCATCAAGATTGATTAGAAATCAACACATATAAATAAGCACCATGAATCAAGAATCACGCCTCGAAGGTAAATAACGATAGCGTAACTCACAACATATAGGATCGAATCATGCAAACCCTGTAGATTAGAATAGAAAACTAGCTTGTACATAAAAACGGAATGAAATACTAATTTACCATAAAACAGTAAATTAAATATATAAACCCGTAGGGAAGCGTCGGATGAACAATGGTTAGTCTGAATCCAATCCCAAGCGAACGAACGGAAAACAAAGGAAAACGACGGACAAAACGTCCGATCGATAACTAAACGATAAACCAAACTAGAACAACGTAAAAACAATACTAGAAATAAACTAAATGAAGATTAAAGACAAAGAATGGAAAAACTGAGGAAAAACTGAAGAAAACTAGGTCTAGGGCGTGTTAGGGTGTGTGGAGGCGCGAGTGGGGTGATCCCCTATTTATAGAAAAGGGTGGAAACCCCACTTCTCTCGCCGCCACGCCATGCGACCGGTCTCGCGATCGCTAAGCGCGATCGCTAGGTATGTCTCGCGTTCTTCTCGTTTCGCTCGCCTTCTTGCGCCGCTTTGTACCTCGCGACCGACTAGCGGTCACTAGCTATTATGAATGGTCGAGAAATCGCCCAGATGAATTCTCGACGCCAGTTTCGCCGCTGGCACGCAGGTCGCGGCGCTGCTCTTCCGGTGCTCATTGGTTTGCTCATGAGCAGCCTAGCGACCGCTAGTCGGTCGCTAGAAACCGGATGATTGTTCATTTTGTTCGTGCTTCGCCTTGCTTCGATTTTCAACACACAACCCTACAAAACACCAAAATAACACCCAAGAGCAATATCTTCTAGAAATAGATGAAACATTTAGAATCGATACATAACGCACATTAAATGAGCTAAACTCATCTTCAAATATCAACTATAAACGTAAAATGCGCGCTTATCAAACCCCCAAACTTAAAGCATTGTTTGTCCTCAAACAAAAAATGTAATGTAAAGACAAACGAAAGATCAACGAGCGTAGAAAGAGGATAACCATTATAAGCCTCAAAAACATATTAACGCCAAAAAACATTAGCGCACATGACGACGTTAGCCAACTCAACACGAACAACCATCGAGGGCAAAACTCATTTATTTTCAACCTCACAAAGGCATGTGCGTAAAAT
Source organism: Salvia rosmarinus (assembly GCA_036937905.1). Classification (NCBI taxonomy): domain Eukaryota; kingdom Viridiplantae; phylum Streptophyta; class Magnoliopsida; order Lamiales; family Lamiaceae; genus Salvia; species Salvia rosmarinus. Next base: position 49,327,351 of record CM072819.1, read on the forward strand.
ATTTAGGATACACTCAAACTCATAAAGAAATTAAGGACGGTATACACTCAACGCATCAACGCAATGCAATGCAACATCTTACCATAGGCTTGCCGCTTCTCTAACATCTCCACCGGCCAAATGTGTTCAAATAAGGATCAAAGAGGTCTTTTGATAGGTTATAATGTAGGCACATTGGTTAAGGTAGGATAATATATGGCTAAGTGACTCAAGTAAACCCAAGCACCATCATTAATATATTTCGACACATATGGACTTTGTCCATTTTCCTCTTTTCCCAACGTGCTAAATTGACGCTTAATGCCACGTAAGGTACCTATACTTTGATTAAAGACCCTTTATGCTCAACACTCATAGTGAACTTAACATTGTTCTTTTCTTTCTTTTCTAGAGCTTATAGGGTTTAACTTTCACTAACAAGGTACTATTCTTCACCACAGATGTATTTTTCTAAAAGAAACTTTTCTCGTCATAACTTACATCAAAATTTCACCCCTTTGATTCCCATAACCATCCTCACCTCCTATCATCCGGTTTAATCGAAAGAAAAGTCTAATAAAGGCTCAAAGAAGGTGACAAATGGTATATAACATCGGGTTAGTGTTTGGGTGAATATGTGGTTAACAAAGATGGCCTTTATCCTTTCCAAATTAAACACATATTGCGCCTCGATACGTAAACACGGTAAGTTCTAGAAGATAATCACATGCATGATATCACACAATTAATGTAAATCAGATCAAGATATGTATACAAAGAAGCTCAAGTCTCACAGATAAGCAAATGGTGAAAAACAATGCCTAAGCCATCTCACGTCATTCATGCGTCATTTTCTAACATATCATGTGCACTTATCATTAAATTTCACAAAATTTTCTATCGCATGGCCGCATGGATTAACACACTTCACTTAACTCGTTGATCGACGGACACGAAACGAAAAGAAAAATGTAAACACGACAAAAGCAACACAAACGAAAAACAAAAACAAAACACGAAAAAAAAAACAAAGAAAACGTTGGGTTACCTCCCAACAAGTGCTTACTTTAACGCCTTTAGCTAGACCATCACTAACCTCGCTAATCTGGTGTTTTGGTAGCACAGACATCTTTCCGACTTGTGGAACCTTCTAAACTCGTGATTCACGGATGACCACCACTGACTATGGAAGTGGCCCCCCCCAAACTTGAACGATACACTCGGAGTTCCATGCCGAGTCCACTTCTTTCTTCTCACAGATTCCTCGATTGGTCGAGTACCCTCTGAACGCGAGACGTGAGCAGCAGCAACAGTCATGATCGAACAGCAATCTTCCGGTTTTCCAACGTCGTGTTGCTTGATGGCGTCGTAAATGGAAATCTTGAGCTCCTCATCGTTAACACGAAACGTGAGATCGCCTTCCCCGCACATCAATCAACGCACGCACCAGCTTGCTAGAAAAGGTCTACCAAGGATTAGTGGTTGTTGTTTGAATTCGGAATATCTAAAATAACAAAGTCAGCAGGAAAAAGCAAATCCCGATTCTTACCAACACGCCTTCGACGATACCTTTTGATATGTGACCGATCGGTCAGCCATCATCGCTGAAATCTTCGCCGGCTTCATCTTTCCTAGGTGTAGCGGTTGAAAACGCTCAATGGCATCAAATTGATGCTCGCCCGCAAGTCGCATAAGACATTTGGGAAAATATGCTCGCGATCTCGCACTCTAACGTGAAACCGCCGGATCCTTCGCTTCGAGGATCTTCCTTGCAAGACAAGATCGACTTTTCGGATAGGGAAATTTTCTCAAATTTCCCAAGTTTCTTCTTACTTGCAAGTCGCCTTTTAAAAATTTCATGTAGCCCGCATGTTTCGCAGCAGCTTCAAAGAGAGGCAAATTTATCTCAACTTTTGAAAACCTCTTTGAAACGAGCAAACTCGTCATATTTCGACTTGACAAGTCGACTCGGAACGGACCGGAGGAGTGTACGGCGAGGATTTACTGGGTTGCTCGCGGCCGACTCGCGATCACCGGTAGGTCGCGAGGAGTCTCGCGCTGGCGGACTTCTTCCTCGCGGCGCGCTTGCGGGCGCGAGCTCGATTCTCGGCCATGTGCTCGACCGATTGCTCGCGGTCGGGTTTGCGCTACTGGTCGCCGCTAACAACTCGTGAGCGGATATTCGGATGGCTCATGGTCGGAACGCAACGCTGCTTTCTGGCCACGGGCTTCGTGGAAAAATTCGGATGGTTCGCGATCGGGCTCTCGCGGTCGCGAGCTCGGTCGCGAAGTTTCAAGTCGATGTGCTTTCATGCTCTTTTTCTCGGTAGGGATCGGGTAGGCTCGCCCACCTCGCCTCGAATGGCGGCACCGATTCTTCGGGTTCACCTCCAGACACTTGAAATTGGCCCGCCTTTTGTAGTGCATTCACTGTACGGCTATTTGACCAATTTGATTTTCCAACATCTTCATATGCTTCCCATAGCCGCCACAAAGGACTCCAAATGATTTATCTTTTCGGTGTTGCTTATGAACGAATTCGATTCGTTGCCAATTGTTGGTTGCTTACAACCAATCACCGCATCATGTCTTGAGACTTGGCTTCTCGGCTCGAATCGAATTCAACATTGAAAGTCCCTGAAGGTTGTTGGAAATTCAATGATTCCTCCGATTGATGTGGTCGACGTTCTCGTCTCAATCGACTCTTCAAAAGAGTGAACTCTTCATGAGATCGCCATATTTGAATCACTCTCAACAAAGAATGCTTTGAACGATGGCGTTCTTCCGTTGGCCATTGATAGTCGTTGGCAGCCATCTCTTCTAAAATACGGCTCGCCTCGCTCACCGGTCGGTTCAATAAGCATCCCCCGCCGACGCATCCACCATGCTCCTCGCCCCGCCATGTCACCCACCGTAGAATTGTGTGATTTGTTGCTCCTTGAGAACCCATGTTGTGGGCATCGCCTCAATAGACCTCTGAATCTCTCCCATGCCTCGAATAATGATTCATCGTGGTTTTGGCAAAATGAGAGATTTCGGCGATGATCTTCGCCACCGGCTGGAAGTATTTCGAAGAAACTTCGCAAAGTTTCCCAAGTGTCGATGCCACCGATCCAAACTTGAACCAATCTTTTCACCGTGGTGCAGGTGAGAAACCGAACATGCGATCTGGATCGTGTCTTGTGGCACCCCATTCTGCTTTGATGGTGTCACAAATATCGAAAAAGTCTCGAGATGTGCATTCGGTCTTCCGTGACTCCTCCCAAACCGCCTCCTCGACCATACCGATCGTACGGTTTGAGCTCGAAATTATTTGCATCTCACGCAAGGGCCCCAACCGCCTCCTTGAACTGCTCGTGGGATGTCGATACATGTGGTTCAGAGGTCTTTCCTCCGGAGCAGGACAACGATTCCCATGTTCGCCATCCGGACAGATTTGCAAAGTCGCTAGCATGCGTGCTACTTGCTCGGGAGGAATGCCCTGTTCGCTGGATTGGCCGCCATTGCAGGCCGCCTCTCTCTCGCCCTCTTCTCCTTTGAGAGCCTTCGATCTCTGGATCCAATAATACTGTGAGGTCCCCGAGATCTTGTACGCATAAACCACCGAGAAAAGAGAGAATTTAGCACCCATAAATATAAATAAAATAATATATATATATATAACTTGAATTAATAAATCCAAATCGTCAAATTATTCCTATGTGATCTTAATAACTTCAAGAACGGCGCCAAAATTTGATCGCCACTTTATAACACTAAAAGTGTAAGTATGGGGTAAGCTAAGTATCGTATCCACAGAGATTGTATCACTAAAACATAGAAGCTAACTCAACGACAATTCATCATTATTCAAGCACAGAATTTGGGAGATAGGTTTGGGGCTTCGAATTTAATCCAAAGCAAAAGTAACCAAGCGTAAATATAAATAAAGCAATAAAATCACGAAAGATAACTATAAAGAAAGACTAACCCTGGGATGCACCAATCCTATCCACAACGATGTTTATCCCGCTTATTATTAACCGCTTTAATCCGCATAAGACTAAGATCACATATATAACCAACAACTTCGCCATTTACAATTGCGTAGCTTGATTACTAATTTTCCTATCACGCTTACGCCTCTAGAGGAAAATAAGCAACCCAAAAGGATCACTAAGAATATGCTTCCTACGATCGTCCTATCTCGCCACGACTCGCGCTTAATCGTATCATGCATTCAAGATCGATTGACAATTAATACGCTACGCTATTAATCGGCAACTAGATATGCATCAAGATTGATTAGAAATCAACACATATAAATAAGCACCATGAATCAAGAATCATGCCCGGAAGGTAAATAACGATAGCGTAACTCACAACATATGATCGAATCATGCAAACCCTAGGACTAGAATAGAAAACTAGCCGACATAAAAACGGAATGAAATACGAATTTACCATAAAAAATGTAAATTAAATATATAAAACCCGTAGGGAAGCGCCGGATGAACAAAGGTGGGTCTTGAATCCAATCCAAGCGAACGAACGGAAAACAAAGGAAAACGACGGACAAAACGTTCGATCGATAACTAAACGATAAACCAAACTAGAACAACGAAAACAATACTAGAAATAAACTAAATGAAGATTAAAGACAAAGAATGGAAAATGAGGAAAATCAAGAAAACTAGGTCGAGGCGTGTGGGGTGCGTGGAGGCGAGTGGGGTGATCCCCTATTTATAGAAAAGTGTGAAACCCTAATTTCTCTGCCCGCCGCCTTGCGACCGGATCTCGCGATCGCTAGCGCGATCGCTAGGTATGTCTCGGCGCGTTCTTCTCGTTCGCCGCCTTCTGCGCTCGCTTTGTACTCGCGACCCGACTAGCGGTCGCTAGCCATTATGAATCGGTCGCGAAATCGTCCGCTGAATTCTCGACGCTAGCTTCGCATGGCACGAGGTCGCGCCGCTCTTTCGGGTGCTCATTTGGTTTGCTCGCGACCAGCCTAGCGACCGCTAGTGGTCGCTAGAACCGGATGATTGTTCATTTTGTTCGTGCTTGCTCCTTGCTTCGATTTTCAACACACAACCCTACAAAACACCAAAATAACACCCAAGAGCAATATCTTCTAGAAATAGATGAAACATTTAGAATCGATACATAAACGCACATTAAATGAGCTAAACTCATCTTCAAATATCAACTATAAACGTAAAATGCGCTTATCGCCAGCCTCGCAATGCCGAGGCGCCGCAGAAGAACTGCTACCAAACCTTACGGACGAAGTGGTGTATCGTCCACCACCTCCTTTCCGTAAAGGTTGAAGTAGAAGCGGCGCAGGATACCCAGCTCAAGATTCCTTGATGTTCAAGCAATTACATATCAACATCCCTTGGTAGAGGCGTTGAACAAATGCCGAACTATGTGAAGTTCTTCAAGGACATCCCCACCAAGAAGAGACGTTGGCGATAGTTTGAAACGGTGGCACCGATCGAAAGTAGTAGTACGATGCTAAAGAGCAAGCTCCCTCCAAGTTGAAAGATCCAGGAGCTTTACAATTCCATGCTCGATTGGAGGACGCGACGTCGGTCGTAAGCGTTATGTGACCCTGAGCAAGCATAAATTTGATGCCGCCTCAATATTTAAAAGCTCGGGATAGAGAAGCGAGGCCCACAACGGTGACCTTGCAATTGGCGGACCGATCTATGGCTCATCCCGAGGAAAAATCGAGGATGTATTAGTAAAAGTGGACACATTCATCTTTCCGTGGACTTCATTATTCGATTATGAAGCGAGATCACGAGGTGCCAATCATTTTGGGACGTCCGCCGCAACCGGGAGAACTCTAATTGATGTTCGTATGGCGAGCTCACCATGAGGGTAAATGATCGAGAAGGTTACCTTCAATGTTTTCAATGCTATGAAGCATCCTGGACGAAGTGGAGGAATGCTCGTAATCCGAGTCATGGAGCAGGTCGTCATGATACAATACTGAGCGCACCTCGTAGTTCTGAGTTAATGACGAAGGTTCATGCCGAACTCAGAGTTGGAGAAAGGCGAGGAGTTGTGTCAAGATCTCTCCAAAGAAAATGTCCAGCCACTTGCCCGCCGACTCCGAGTCGGCTCGCTCGATAGGGTAACTCGTGCACCCAAACCATCAATCGACGAACCTCCAGCAGTTAATCCTAAAACTTTGCCGAACCATCTCAAATATGCATATATCCGGGCGAGGAGGAAACCTCCCGTAATTATCTCCGCTATTCTCAAGCCCCCGGTCGAAGAAGCCTTTGCTGTGTATTGCGAAAATACAAGCGAGCTATTGGATGGTCAATTGTCGATATACAAGGATCAGCCCGTCCCCTGCATGCATAAAATATTGTCGAAGATTGCCACAAGACTTCCATAGAGCATTAGCGACGCCTCAATCCAATATGAAAGAGGTACTAAAGAAAGAAGTTATCAAATGGTCGGATGCCGAATCATATATCCAATTTCGGATAGCTCGTGGGTGAGCCAGTTCGGTGTGTTCCTAAAAGTATGAGTCACGGTGGTTTCAAACGATCGGTGAACCGATCCCAACGCTGGTGATAACAGGATGGCGTGTCGTGTTGACCGCAGTAAAGCTAAACACAAAGAACTGTGAAGGATCATTTCCTACCATTCATGGATCGATCTTTGGATAAACTAGCCAAGAAGGAGTTCTTCTCGCCTCGATGGTTATTCTCGGTTATCACCAAATTGCCATTGCGCCCAATGATCAACACAAACCACCTTCACTTGTCCTTATGGCACTTTCAGATTTAGAAGAATGCCATTTGGGCTCAGAATGCTCCCCGCAACATTCCAAATGCTGCACGATGGCCATATTCTCGGATATGGTGGAGAATCAAGAGAAATCTTCATGGATGACTTCTCCGCCTTCGGAGACACCCATGGATATGCCTAAGTAATTTGGAGAAAGTTCGAGCGCTATGGCAACCCACTTGGTTTTAAATCGAAAAGTGCCACTCATGGTGCAAGAGGGCATCGTTTAGGTCACCACATATCCAAAGAAGGGATCAAGTGGACAAAGCAAAGATCAAGTAATAGACAAACTTCCACCTCCCACTACCGTAAAAGGTGTGCGAAGCTTCTTGGGACATGCAGTTTTCTGTAAGGTTTATAAAGGATTTTCAAAGATAGTTAAGCCCCTATGTGCCTTGGTCGAGCAAACCGCCAGCTCGACTTCACCCCGAGTGTTTTAAGGCATTCAAGTCTTGAAACGAGCTCTTGTAACAGCTCCAAGAATTGTTACCGAATTGACATCGCCGAGGTGATGTGCAATGCAAGTGATTTTGTCAGAGGGCGTGTTGGGCCAACGCAGGAGAAGATATTCCACTCGATCTACTATGCAAGTAAAACCCCGTGGAAGCCTGTGATAAATTATACCACGCTAAAAGCGAGCCGCTGTCGTAGTTTTTGCCTCGTGAAAGTTCCGAGCCACCAGAGGAACAAAAGTGATAATCTACACGATGATGCAGCTATCGTATCTTATCGCCAAGAAAGATGCGGCCATGGTTAATTCGTGGATATTGCTCCCGCAAGAATTTGATCCGAAATAAGAGATGTGAAAGGAAAGAAAATCAAGTGGCGGATCATTTGTCTCGATTACCAAAGATCGGAAGGAGAATCAACTCAAGCCCGTATTCAGACATGTTCCCGTATGAGCAACTAATGAGCATGCATCATGCAAGAAGACGCTATGGTATGCGATTTTGTCAATTTTCCGTATGTGGAATGCTACACCCGATTTCTCGTCCCATCAAAAGAAAAGATTCTTGCCGAGGTCAAACATTACTCTGGACGAGCCCTTCTTATATAAGTCCGTGGTCGATGGATTAACGAGGCACCGGTTCCGCATGAAGAAGTGGAATCAATTCGAAGGATGCCATGCCACTCCATATGGTGGTCATTTTATGGGCAAAGGACGGCAGCTAAGGTGCTTCAACAAAGTTATTTTCGCCGACCTTGTTTAAGGACGCACATGCTTTTGTGCAAAGACGTGATCGATGCCGCCGAGTTGGAAACATATCCTCTCGAAATGAGATGCCAATGAATTTCATTCTAGAAATTGAACTCTTCGATGTATGGGCCTCGACTTCATGGGTCCTTTTCCACCCTCATTCGAAACCTTACATATTGGTGGCGGTTGATTACGTGTCCAAATGGGTGGAAGTCAGAAGCAAGTACCACTTAATGATGCAAAAGTGGTGATCAAGTTCTGCAAAAGAACATTTTCACACGGTTTGGTACCTCGTATGCATCATTAGTGACGAGGGCACACACTTTGTCAACAAGGCAAGAAGTTCTGATTAGCTAAATACAATGTTCGCCATAAGATCGCCACAAAGATACCATCCGCAGATGAATGGTCGCGAGCTTCCAATGTAGAGATTAAGGGTATACTAGAAAAGTGGTGAATCCGGGCGTAAGGATTGGTCCACGCGATCGACGATGCAAGATGGGCCACTGTAATCAGCTTTTCAAAACACCATTAGGATGTCACCCTATCGCTGGTATATGGAAAAGCTCGTCACCTCCCACCGAGCCGAGCACCGAGCCTATTGGGCAATTAAGAAACTAAACTTTGATCATCCAAATGCCGGAGAAGCTCGATCGCTGCAGCTAAGTGAGATGGATGAATTCCGCTGGTTCGCCTATGAAAATGCTAAGTTGTACAAAGAGAGAACTAAAAGACGGCATGATAACAACATCTTGCTACGGAGTTCTTGCCGGGTCAGCAGTGTTACCGCTCAACCTGTGTTGAGGTTATTCCCTGGAAACTAAAATCAAGACGGTCCGCCTTTTTAATTCTTCATGTAGCACCCCATGGTGCTATAACACTCAAGAAGGAAGTCGTCGAATTCCGTGTCAACGGGCAGCATAAGCATTATTGTGGGGAGAGGTCGTGAGAAGACCTCTACCACTTTGAAAGATGCTCGACCTCGGGTACCATGGGTCGCTATGGTGATCGGCCATCACACCGATTGTACATATTTGTTTATTCCCCGCCTTCCTTGTTTGTTTTGGGTTTTAAATAAATTGCTATAACATGATTAAAAGAAACTAGTTGTTTTTGTAAATTGATATGTCGATGTTTGGATTGCGGTATGTAAGATATTCTCGAGCACCGTGTTTATATGTGCTCCAAAAGAGGATTTGCAACAGAAGATAAAAGGGAAATTTTATGAATAGTGGTCCAAAGTATGGAATTAATTCTTCGCTATTTGGGTTAAAAGTCGTCCATATTCTTCGCTTATATCCCACAACCACTCAACTTCCTTTGCTCTTCCTTTGTCGCTACATTGCTCTTACTACCCACGCCCTGCCTCCCAAAATCCTCATAGCGATCTTACCTCACAATTCTCTCCGGAAATTTTCTTGCAACCATGGTCAATCTCCCGAGCAGAGCCGTGAAGTTTGTGAAGGTCCCAAATAATGATCCAAACACGCCCTTCATCGTATCGGATGAGGAATTATCACCAACAGCCTCCCCTGAATCGCCACCGCTCATTTCACTGCCCTCAATCTTCGCCGACACGCACTCGCCTCATCAAAAGGAAAGTTAGCCAGAGGGAGGTAGGGAAAACTAAGGTTGCGTAAGAAACCGAACTCGAGGTCGCTTCGCCCAAGAAAGCAAGGGTAGCTACACCTCCAAATCTAAGGCCACCAATCTATTCGTAACATTCCTAAGTTTCAGGCACCAGCGGTTTTGAACGATTTCAAATGGCTCAAAATTAAGAGCATTGTGGATGGAGAAGGGTTTCAAGCGCATAAGGAAACTCCTATGTTCATCGTGAGCCGACTTCTAAACAGACGGGCCGAGTTCACGGCGATTCCGCCCGCCACCGTTACGGCCCCGGTGAAAGAATTTTATGCTAATATCACCTCCCGCGACAAGGAGGAGTATCACCGTGGTCGAGTAAGTTCGTAATCCTATCTCCGAAACAATCAATGAGTTGTATAGTCCGGATAACGCCGTGGATGACGAGTATTCGACAATGTTAAGAGAGCCCCGGGTGATGACCTCGATGACGATTAAGGCTACCGACGGTAGAAGGAACAAATGGGTGATATCACGCAAGGACGCCGATCCATTAAGGCCAAGATTAAAATTCAAGCCCATGTGTGGCTCCATTTCATTAAGAGCCGTGATCCCGCCCACTCACCCATGACTCTTCAAGATCCGAGGAACGGATGCCGCTTCCCGTGCATTTTCACGGGAGATCGGTTAATGTAGGCGCTTAATTTGGCGTGAGGAAGCGTGCTGAAGAAGAAGAATGGAAGGTTATTTTTCCCTTCCCTGATATCCCAGCTATGCATAAGAGCTCGAGTCCCCTATGATGACAATGAAGACCGCCCAACGGAGAAAGCTTTCATAGACATCAAGGCCCTGACGCATCGTCATGTTCAGGGCCCTGACGACTTCTCAATGCCCACAAGATCCGCCGCCCCCGCCGAGCCATCTCGCCCAAAGGCAAGAGCCTCGCTTATCCAACAATGACAGTATATGCCGAATGTTCATCGTGCAAGTCAACATCCTTATGCTGCGCTCACCGCTTGCGAAGATGACATCAAACGATTTCGCGTATCACGCAATGTGGACCGCGCATTAGGGATTTCTTGGGATCGCCATCTTCCGGACAGACGCCCATCTTTCCGGATTTCCCAAAACGGTTGTTCACTCCATGGCCAAACCCGCAGACCTTGATGAGGATTTCAAGGCGCACTCAAGAGAAGTGTGAAGTTCGTGCATACCCACGCAAAAGAAGTCGGTCCTAGTGGAGCTCGGTCAAACGAGCTCGCATCCGCCGCCCGATGAGGAAGTCCTTCATGCGACAACTTCACGCCTCCCGCCTCCCACGCCTTGGGTCATCCCGATGCATAGGATAGGGGCGATCTCTCAACTCAATCCTTGGTTTTGTTTTTGTTCTCGCTGTTCTTTTTGTCTTTTGTTTGTTTGTTGTTTGTGTTGTGCTGTCTTGTCGAGGTCATTGTTGTGATGTTTATAATGACAATAAGGGTGATGCCAGTTGGCAAAGGAAATGCTTAATGATGATGTTTTTCTTATTTTGTTTTGAAAAGGGAAATCGCCTTCCCGACTCATTGTTTATCTAAGTTTGATCCTTATTTGTAAGGGAGACTCGATGGTTCGGGTATTTGCATATTAGCTTTATAAGAGTTAACCATTGCATAAGTAATCCTCGTTGACCCACATTCTTGTAACGAGTGCCTATCTTCCATTTTGGTGGAAGTTCCCTCGAGCAATTTATACGAGTATGTTAATATGGATAGGATGTAGCCATCTTTCAATCGCTTGTGCCTTTCTTCGCCACCAGATATCATGATTTCCTAGAGTCCCTTTTGAGCTTACACTTTTCTTTTGAATGTACCATATAAAATTCTCACACTCCTCATATATGTATCCATGATTCCCTCGACCTCAAGCGTAATTACTTAGAGTTCAAATTTTATCACCGATTCACAAAGTAATCAATTCCAATTTTGTTATAATGTTCCAACATCGGGGACAATGTTGAGTTTTAAGTTTGGGGTGGAGAGGTAACCTCTTAAGGATAAGGGACAATATTATAATAGCTTTTGTTTTACGCTAAAAAAAAAAAAGGAAAAAAAAGTGACAGAGGTCGAGATTTTGTTTACGGGCGTAAAAGGAATTAACCAAGAAAATGGAACAATCTCCTATAGGAAAGAAGAAGGGTAGTTATAAAGCATGTTGAGAGTAAGGATGCTCGGTGTTTATAGCCACATTATCCTAAATAATCCTACCGTCACCCGAGCCCAACGTTATAAGCTTTATAAAGACCTACCGATTCATTATTGATATCACCATGTTAAGCAAAAGGGGATGACTAAATTGAATTTGTGGAGAGGTGCACTTGATAATCAAGATATGGTCATATTAAGGAGAGTCAAGCATGGAAGATTCATGTAAATGCTAACGCTTTGTACCGTTAATAATTGTAAAGTGATACTCTTACAAAACGAGGTGAGTAATTAGATTTACAATGAGAAGGAATGAATGATTCTTGTGTTTTGAAAATTTTGGTCGAAAGCAGATTCTTAGTTGATTAAGCTATCACCCTACTGTTGTTATGAGCATCTGCTTGTGTTCTCGCTTGTTTTCAGATTCAGGTAGAGCATCACCGAGGACCAGTAATGAACTAAGTTTGGGGGTGATAACTCTTGTAAAAGAGTTATTATAGGTCCTTTTAATGATAAAAGCCTCGTTGTTGTATGTTCCGTCACCGCTTGTCCTTGTCTTGCTTGTGTTTCTCTTGTTATGGTGTTTCAGCGAAGGATTGAGTCCGATGAAAATAAAGGGTTTTAGTTGTTTTTGAGCGCTATTTATATAATTATAGCATGTTGTGAAGAACGGCAACAAGACGAGGCCGAGCTCGTGAGCGAGCTCGACTGGATGTAAGAGGAAGGACCGAACGAGTAATGCCGAAAATGCGTGACTGAGTCTGCTACTAAGACGAAGTCAACGCCCGGGAAAAGTGACGCCCGAGCTCAAAAGTGACAAGCTTGTAAGTGGAACCAAACCCGGGAGAAAAGAGAGTAGGGCCGAGCTCGCATCCTTCCGAGCTCAAAGATTGAAAAGTTCACAAGCATGAAGACGACCTCGAGGTCGCTCGGAAGCAAGAGCGAGCTCTGAAGTCAAGAGGTCGAGCTCGAAGCGAAGAGCGAGCTCGAAGCGGCGCGCGAGCTCGAAGCAAAGTACATAACCCCAAGCGAAGTGTTCGAACTCCTCAAGAAGATTGAAAGTGGAAGCGAGCTCAGAACGCAATGAGCTCATGACGGAAGTCCACCGCAAGCATGGACGAGCTCTGTTCTAAAGTAAGGTCGACTCACCGCAAAGTAAAGTCTGTAAGCAGAGCCGAGCTCAAAGTAAGCGAACCCAAGCCGCGGCTTACGGAAGGAAGTCAAGTAGCATGGAAAGTCCGGGTTAATTTTCAAGAAGAAATCACGGACCACGCCACATGGCGTGTGGCTACAAAGAAATGAAAGAGACACGCGCTCGCATCCGCGAGCTAATCGAAAAAGAAAAGGATCAGGGGAACGGCGCTACCGGCAGCACACTGCACTGCATCGAAAAAGCGCATGAGGTTGTTATGAGGTTGTTATTAAAAGGAGTTGGCAACAATCGTAAGGAGGATTCTCGATATCGACATTTTGGAGAGTTGCAGGATAGAGAACATCCGAGTAAGGAAGAAGGTGCGAATTTGGAGAGGAAGTCATCCCAAGAGACGACGATCCAAGAGCTTGCACACCATTCCGATAACTAATTTCTTTATCTTCTTAAACCTTGTTAATCATATGGTCTGTTGCTTATTTCAATGTTGTTAAACAACTCGCTATGAGCTAAACCTTTACGACTTGATTTTTGAGGAAACCCATGTCATGGATTTAGCGCAGCTTCACGCTTGTCTTGCTAAATCACTATTGCTTTATCGGGGTTGTTTTTATCTCACTTGTGATTGATCACCATTAGTCGATCGTAGTTCTATAATTGCCGGAAGTTGTTATAGAATGGAAAACAATAGAGCTTAACGTAAGAACATGATTTTAATGTTATGTGTGTGAATAGATAGAATATGCATTTACCTTGCGTGGCAAATATGAATGGATTAGTAATGATACTTCAAGAGCAGCTCGATATAGGAATATACGGATCGGATCTATAGAATATAATCTTAGATTTGGAAAATACTAAGAATCAAAGAAGTTCATGTCATAGTGATAATGCAAGATAATGTCAGAAAGCAATATTTAGAAAAGAGCATGGTGGAATCGAGAAATCAAGTTCTGCTTTCTACCTTGATAACGGTAATCTCCTCGTTGTCTATGTTACTATCCACTTCGCCGTGTCAAGTCATTTTAATTTCGTCACGGTGTTATATTCTAGTTCAGACGTCGTCCATCTCCCTTATTTTGCAAAATTACAATCTCACGTGATTTAAAAGTGCATTCCCCTGGATTCGATCTCGAATACTCCGTATTACTTGTTGATTACGTGCACTTACGATAGTATATTCACATCAAAAGAAATATTCGACAACAACAGACTCGTGATCATCTACACACCGGATGATCTAACTTATATATGAGATAAGGGACACGATATATGCAATCAAGTATTCATTTTATAGAGATTCTAATAGTGGTAATAGAAACATTGATACAAGCTCAACCAAAACCGCTTTCAAGATACAATCCAACAATCTCCCACTTATACTAAAGCAAACTTTAGTATACAATGTGTCTCTACTAGCTATTACAAACAAAACCATCACTTTGCTTCTCCCACTTATACAAAAGCTTCCTTTCTAAGTTGGTGCCATCTATCGCAATTCAAGTCCTCTAACGCCCCGACGAGACTTATTGCGGCAGTTTTAGCTGGTGCCATCTAGCGCTAATTCAAGTCCTCTAACGTGTCCGACGTAGACTTATTGCGGCAGCTTTAGCGGGTGCCATATAGCGCAATTCAAGTCCTCTAACGCGCCCAACGTAGACTTATTGCGGCAAAGCCGTGAATGGATCCGCCAGTTATCCGTCAGATCAATCTTTGTAATCAAGACGCCCCTCGCCTAACGATTTCGTATGACATGGTACTTTCTCTCTATGTGTTTGTTTGTTTTGTGGATCCGTGGTTCCTTCGAGTTTGCTATTGCACCGAGTTATCATAGTAAACCATGATACTCATGGGCAAACCAGTACCACATCTAGATCCATGAGGTAGTTCTCGAACCATACAGCCTCCTTAGCCCTCCTTAGCGCCCTCAAGTGGCTACATATTCGCTTCCATGGTAGAGTCCGCAATGCATCGCCGCTTGCACCGTCAGATACGATTCCACCTCCCAAGGTAAACACATACCGAGGTGACTTTTTCTCATCACGGCCGATTGGAACCGAAGTCCAATAACCCAAAGGCATTAGACTATCTCGCATGGTAAGCCACCTTATAATCTCGAGTCCTTTTCGTGTACTTGAATATATGCTTTACCGCAATTCAATGAGCTTGTCCTGTGGTTAGATCGATATTCAGCCACTATACCCGACGCATAGCGATATCGGCCTCGTGCATAGATTGCATGCACGAGACTTCCTACGCTGAAACGAGGAAACTTGTCTCATTTCCTCTATCTTCTTTGCGTCATAGGTGATCGCCTTTAGATAAAGGAACGCCATGTCGAAAGGTAGCAACCTTCTCGACGGTCTCGCATACTAAAACGAGTAATCACAAGATCAATGTAAGATGCCCGAGATAAGCTCAACATTTTCTCTCGCGATCTTGGTAAACCTTGATCCCAAGAATGTACGCATCATCTCCTAAGTCTTTCATTTGAAACCGATCGGATAACCAACTCTTTATGTCTCGATAACAACTTCACATTGTTGCCAAATAGAAGAATGTCATCTACGTAAAGTGCAAGAAATACCACATTACCGCTGACATCTAAACGATACACACAACTCTCGCTAGGCAACTGGTAAATCCATAGACTTTACCACCTCGCCCAAACGTAAGTTCCATGATCTTGCATCATTGTCTTCAGACGTCAACAGACGTCCATGGGTCGATTATTGCGCTCGCTCGCTCGACTAAACCAAGATTCACCCACGAACATACATCGCCGGGTCGACGAACAACCTCCCACCACGACGAGGCACTACAAAGAATGGCAACGTGGGCAAAGAACTTGTGGTTCTCATCTCGCACAACTAGCTTGGTAGGTACCACTCAGACGGTCGGTATCTCCAAAGGAACTCGACCCACTTCAATTTCTCAAGTATCTCGTGTCGATCCTCCCACTAGACTCGACATCTCGCATATTTGGTCTAATCGTGGTGGAATACGATCATCTTCTAATTCTTGAAAATGATTTCAACTTTGGATTTATGATTTTTCATGTAGTCCTCTTCTAAGAATCGGCATTATGCATAATGACCTTCTCGATCCTCAGACTATAGAATAAACCACATTTCTTTCCTCTACGATAGCCAATAAATGCCTTTACGCCGGATCTAGCGTCCAACTTGTCGCCTTCTTGTTCAAAGACATGTGCCGGATCGCCCCATATCCTTATGTGGTTTAAACTCGTCATACCAAACCATAACTCGAAGGGTCTCTTCGATCGACTTGATGGTACTAGATTTAGCAAGTATGTCGCCGCTTCTAAGGCATACCCCGTAATCTAAATAGGCAAAGTTGCATAACTCATCATTGATCTAACCATTTCCAAAAGAGTCCTATTTCTTCGCCCGACACACCATTTTGCCGTGGTGTTCCTTGAAGTGCTACCGAGGTAATCCCACACTTTACTAGATAGTCCATAAACTCGTTATCGAGGTATTCGCCACCGCGATCGATCATAAATGACTTGATACTTTTACCAAGCTTCGCTCCACCTCCGCCTTAAACTCTTTGAATTTTCAAAGCATTCGCACTTGCGGTGAAGCGGTATACGTATCCGCATTCTCGAGTAATCGTCAATGAAAATGACAAAATACTGCATTCTCCACGAGCTTGTGGACATCGGTCCACACAGTCGAAAGGACTAGCTCTAACATTTTTTGGCTCTACGACCCTTCGCTTGAAGGGTCCGGTCAACATCTTACCTTCTATATTGCACTGCAGATCGAACCGAGTAATCGCGAGATTACCCAACACCCATTCTTAGCCGCCTGGATCCTATTTAGATTGATGTGACCTAATCTAAGATGCCAGAGAAAAGAGGTGTCATCTTGCTAAGAAAACTTTCTTTTAAGGTTTGATGTAGATGCAACAGAGTTATAGGTATTATGTATTGCGTAAATAGTATAAAGCTTAATCAGATAATGTGCTTACACGATAACTTTGTCATTTCTTATGATAGAAACACCACTATCAAAAACAACTCAATATCCATGAATAAACAATTTCAAACCAAACAAGGTTCCTACCGAAAATCCGCACATATAAAACGCCTTTAAAACTAAACTGCTTTTCAAACATAAAGTAACATCTCCGATCGCAACACCTCGACTTTCGCTGCCCATGGAGATCGTTATCTCGCCATCATTCACCTCCTTTGTCCGCAGAACCCTCGCAGGTGTAACAAACATGATCAACAGACTCGTGTCTACTACCCAAGAATGGGTAGAACAAGTCGCTAAACATGTTTCACATTAAAGCAATGGCACTCAGAGCCTTAAGCTTGGGGCACTCACCCTTCCAATGCCCGCCTCACCGCACTTGAAGCATTTGCCTTCTCCTTCGCTTTTTCAAACCACCGGTAGAGCCCTTCAGACACTCCCACCCTTTCTTTAGCCTTAGCATCTCTCGAATTCCACTTTTCCTTTTCATCTTCGATAAAGCAAGGTTGGTTTTCGAGGTGCGTGACTAAAATCACAAGCACCTTTGCCCATTTTATGCTCTTCCGCTACTAGATCCTCTTGCAATGAATCTAGAGTATAACTCTTATCATAAAGGACTGCTTTATAACGGAAGTCATCAAAAGACTTCGATAAAAGTGTTGAGGATCATATCGATTCTCGACTACGCCATCAATATATCCTCCAACCAATTCGAGCTCTCCAAGAGATTAATCATTTGCTTTACATGGTTATGCATTGAATCACTTTCTTTCATTGAACTTGACATTATTGATTTTGTCAAATTATGACAAGCGATTCTGTCCGACTCCTCATACAATTTCATAAGACTTAGCCATATCGTGGTCGCATCTTCCATCTCGATGCGGAGTTGGTGGACTCGCACATGGTGACCAAAAGAAGGCTCTTTGCCATTCTATTTGATTTGTCCCATTTTCGTGTTCCTTGCGCCTCATCGCAGATGAATTATCTAGAGGCTTGGGACGGGTGTAGTGAGTACAAATAGATTTTCTTCCGCAAGAAGAACATTCTCAATGTTTCGCTTCCACTCGATAAAATTTGACCGGATAAGGGATTTTGTGTAGCATATTGATAATCGTGTAAGAGACATATCTCAAATCGATAAAGTAAACACATAAGCATACGATCGCACATAATTGTGAATAATAATATTGTAACCTTTGATAAACAATATTAATTGAAACCTCCAATCGCCCAAGGAATCCCACATGCAAGCCACGCTGTGGATCGCTACACACGAACCCCCGACTGCACTAAATATACCTTTTAGTCGCTTAATTTCAATCTATGTCAACTTATCCTTATGACAAATGAAATTAACGATTGACTTTTCTAGACCACATCACTATCGCAAGAAGCGGACTTCAGGGAAGTTGTACTGAGGTGATGTCTAAGCAATGGCTACAATTTTAACAAATAGAAATGAATTCTTAGAATCGCATACCACCTGACCATACCGCCCAATTCAAATTCTTTGTTATCTCATTTTATATCTATCTCTAGAGAACTTATGAAAATCGCACATGCAAGCCACGTGTGGATCGCTACACATGAAACTCCCACTTCTCAAAAGATTTAAAATGTTTTATTTAGAAATCTCATCTAACAAACTTATGATAAACAAGGCAAGCAAGCCACGCGTGTGGATCGCCACTCACAAAGGCGTATCACTTTGTTTAGAGATCAAAAGTGGAGGTCTTGACATTTTAATTTAAAAATTAATTTTTCGTTTGTTTGCTTAGTCTTTTTGTTCAAAAGGTTTGTCCATGCAGATCACGTAATCCTAGCATGCTTTTCTATAGAACTCAACATGTAAAACATGCTCACGTAATTCTAAAATATGCTTGAAAACGCGATAAACCTAGCATGCTTACTATGCGCACTCAACCACGAAAACACTTAAAGGTTTGTCAACGAATTTAAACATACATAGCATGCTATCGCATAATTTAAACATCCACGACATGCAATGAACGATAAAATAAAATAAAACGCTCATCGTGGCCCACCGTGGAATCGCTATTTCGCCTAATCTATTACATAGAATTGCAAAGCATGATCTTTATAATCTTCGAAAACGGCCTCGCGCACCGGGCACGGACCGATTCAAAACGGCCTCGCAGAACGGCACGGACCGACTCGCCAAACAGATTCGCCCGAAAACGGATCAGGCACGGCCCCATCACGCGGTGCGTCCGCTGAAGCGCCAGACACGCCCTGCGTGTCGCCGCCCGCACGCCGTGCGACCTATTTTTCCCGCCGCCTCGACGTGGTCGCTCGCTCGCTTTACTTTTACGTATAAGATTTACGTAAAATAAATCTAATCTAACCACGATTTTCTAGTGGTGAAAACCAAAATCCGACAAAATAAAAACGAGCCACGATGAACGACAGATTCAACAATTAATATATTGCGCACGTAATAATCAAACGTGAATTAATCCAACAGAGCCAAGATACTGATCCCAGGCTCTGATACCAATTGTAGGGAAAACTATGTTTAGCCCTCTCCCGAGGATCTATCTTGGATGTTTAATTCACCATACATTGATTATATACCTAGCATGCACCTATATAATTAATTGCAACACGCTGGGGTTTTCTCATGTTTACCTTCAACTGCCGAGGCGGAATGGATCGATACTCGTGCTTTCACCTTCCGGATCAGATCCCGTTGCCCAATCTCCAACGCCGAGTGAGGACGATCTATGGAGAATGCTTCGAAAATCACCCTCAAGCTCTCAAGAATTTTCAAAATCTCTCAAATGATGAACCCTAAAATTCTCGAAAATAATGATGATGATTATTAATCATCGACCTAGATTTAATCTCTTACCTCATATTTATAATGCATTACCATAATCCTATATGGAAATTACCATAATCCCATATGGAAATTACCATAATCCTATATGGAAATTACCATAATCCTTTATGGAAATTACCATAATCCCATATGGAAATTATCATAAACCTTATGGAAAGGATTATTACCATAATCTTATATGGAAAGGATCTATGCATATCCCATAAATATAATAATATCCTTATAAGATAAAGAGAATCAAATCATTGCCTCAGAGCATAGGGGCCGATTTTGCCTAGCTTACGGTTCGGACGGGCGGCCTGTGGATCAAATGCAAGGAATAAAGATGGGTCTCAAATAAATTAATTATCTTATGTTCAACCGTAACATAAATTAATTTATAAACATTTATTCATGCCACTAGAGAATAAATGCCGACTTACCCTTTATTACCGGTTGAGTCTGCTTGCACTTAGACATTACGAATCCCCGTATTTAAGATATCGAACGTCCATTAATTATTTAGAGCATTCTCGATCGCTTAAAATAATTAATATCTTTAATTCCTTAAGTAGTACCACTCAACCTCATTATTGTACTTGAGGTAACTCAACCCGCAGGTTTAGTACAATAAACCTTTGAGCTCCTTAAGGGACGCCATCATCCTAAACGGATACGGTGACTGATACGTATAACTAGCATGACATACAAGCACCGCCACCACCCAAGATGCGGAGAATATGGGTTAGAACATATAACCTCACCCATAACAAGTCAAAGTGATGGTCAAGAACTCATACTCATCTAATACCTTATCGAGGTTTAGATCATCGTAAGTCACCGAGATCTTGGTTCTTCACGACGGTCGATAGAAGAACTCATCTCATCGTGATCCTTCAATACGCCGTAGACGCATCAAAGATAGACAAGCAACCAAGTCAAGTCACTTCTTATCTATACCAGCCCTATACCGACAACTCGTCCTCAAGTTGTCTCACCGTGAAACTTTTTATATCTCATTAAGCTTGACCAATCATACGCACTTCGTGATCTTCTACACACTATATGATCTAACTTATATATGAGATAAGGGACACGATATATGCAATCAAGTATTCATTTCGTATAGGAGATTGTAATAGTGGTAACAGAAACATTGATACAAGCTCAACCAAAATTGAGTATACAAATCCAACACATTCATCACCGGATTGAGCTTCCTCCGGGGTCTCGACCGTATGGCATCGCCCTCGAGCAAGATATAGTGTTGGCAAACAAGAGGGCTGATGCCCTTGAGGTCGGTTAAGGTCCAACCGACGGCCACCTCAGACTTGCTCAAGACGGCTCGCCTCTTCTTTTTCTTTGATCATCGCCCGAGCTTATGATTACCGGCAACGCTTCGCCGTCTCGAGGTAGATATACTTCAAGTGCTTCAGGCGCTGAGTCGTAGCTTAGGGATTTCTTCAAGGAAGGTTGCATCCTCTCCTTGTCATGCACTAGCTGTGATCGATAGCTTGGTTGATCGTCCCCGCTTTGGTCGGCTTCTCCCTTAAGCACTTCGGTTGCCTCGATCTCCTCCTTGTCGAGATACTCTAGGTCTTCGCAGGTCCTTAGATGACTCACATACACGCCCTGATTGCCACGCTGGCGTAGTATCTCTCAATATCCTTCTCGAGACCGATTTAAGTCCACCATCTCGGTGATCGATCGAAAATTGCTCGACTTTGTAGATGTCAAAGTGACCGCCTCCCAAATGAATTTTCATGTGAGCTTCCCCGCATCGCAATGATTAAAGTCCGGATGTCTTGAGAAACGGTTCGCCTAGCAAAGATGAGCCGCTTCGTCCTGCACGCCTATATTCGTAACATAGAAGTCGGCTAGGAAAATAAGGTCCCGCACTTGACGAGCATATCTCAACTATCCCTTCTGGATAGACACTGACTTGTTCGCTAGTCAATCTCAACACAAGATGTTCGGAGTGGTCCGAAGTTTCAACTCTTGATAGATAGATAGGGCATCACATTGATTGATGCCCCGAGATCGAGCATAGCTTGGTCTATCCTCGTTGTCCCGATCACACAAGGCATATAGAACATCCTCGGATCGATACACTTGATTGAGAGGTCTCACTTAAGCACGGCTGAGACATTCTCCCCATCTCGAACTCGCATCGTCCTGTACTCTCTTGGTACACGCCTCTTGAGGAACTTGGCACACCTCGGCATCGAGGTCAAAGCAATGATCAAAGGTATGTTGATCTCTACCTTCTTAAAGATCTTGATCATCTCATTCATCTCTTTAGCTTCTTTTTTCCTTACCAACCTTCCCGAAATGAAGGTCTGATCTTGATCTCTGTCTTGTCTGCTACCTTGGGCAAGGAGGCCTTCATCTCGGGTTCAGTTCCTCGACCAAGTCCTCGACTTCCTCGGTTATGTCTTCCGCCTCGATCGCCTTCTTAACCGAGGCTCCTCCCCGCTGCAAGTTCTTGCCGCTTCCTCGTTGATTGCGCTGACGTGCGCATTCAATGGATTTGCACTGAATGAAGTGTCCCTCGCTTTTGGTTGATTTTTGAGATCTCTTGCGCCAAGGTGTTCAAGCAGGTCACATGCATTGCGTAACTCCTATTGTCTCTGTTTTGAACTTGTCAAGGTCTCGCACCATCCTATCTTGTGTAGCTCCTTGACTGTGCACTATCTCGGCTAAAGATGGTCGAGCTTAAGGTGGGTTCTGCCCAGGAGGTGCTTGATAATGTGTGCCTCCGTACCTCAAGTTCTCGTGATTTTTCCATGGTGGGTTGTATGGGTCGAAATAGGGCTTCTAACCTTGAGCGTTTCCCCCACCACCGTTGTTGACATGCCCAAAGGCATTTACCTCTTCTTCTTCTGCTACTTGTAGACACTAGTCCGTGTTATGGGTGGTGGCAAAGCAAAGCTGACACGCTTTGACATTCTTCTTGGCCATAGTGGGCCTCAACAGGTCCATCATTTGTTTCATCATGGCCGTCATATCCTTCATGTCGGATCCGTCTGAAGTGGTGGCTTCTGGGTTGGGCATCGTCTTGACCATTGCGTTGGAATCATCTCGAGACTCCTCAGCCAAGTCTGTGAGTAGTTTGAATGCCTCGCTGGGTTGTTTGTTGAGGATAGAACCTCCACACGCATCACTCACGAGCTGCCTATGAGTCGCCCTCAAGCCATTCACATAGTATTGAATCAAATCTTGATCAGAGATTTGATGGTTGGGACATTTTGCCAAGATGGATTTGAAACGACACCAATAGTCATACACCGTCTCGTAATTCCCCATTTGGAGGGAACTCATCATTTTCCTCACGCTTTGTATCTTTGAGATGGGATAGTATCTCTCAAGGAACTTCTGTTGAAGCCCTACCCAAGTAGTGACACTACCCGTAGGCAAAGTGTACAGCCACTCTCGAGCACCGTGGAGAGTGAATGGAAAGGATATGAGTCGGATGTACTCCTTCTTGACTTCATCCGCACACCTTATGGTGCTACACACCATTTCAAGTCCCGAGATGGCGCTGGGGTCCTCTCCCGGCATATCAAGCTTGGCAAGATCTGCATGAAAGAGTGCCTCACCCAGCTTGTCCTCGATCTCGGCAAAGTGATGCCCAAAGGCTGAGACTCAGTAGTTGGGAACATCATCTCCCAAGCGCCCGCTCTCCCTGAGGTGGTGGGTTTTGTGGATTCCTCTCCTACATGTTGTCTTGCTTGGTCCGTGCCTCCTCAAGACGGGGCGTTTCTCCTCGACCGCTTCTTCTTCTCCGAATGGTTCTCTCAACCTCGGGTCAAACAAGAGCTCTCCGCTCGCCACAAGGTTAGGTCGGAGCATGCAAAACCAAACAAAAATAAAAAGTGAGTAACAACACTAGAATAGCGAGCCTCAAGAACGGCGTAATCGACGACCGCCCGGAACCCGTCGTCAAAGGTCCTAGGCGCATCAAGATAACATTTATAATCTCCTCCAACTTGAACACATAGTTCCGTATATGGCAAGTTAAGGGGTCGAACACAAGAGAGCTAGCTGTGTTGTCATTCGAGTTGTCACAGTTTGTGTAGGAGGTTGACTAGAAGGCAAGGTGCCAATCATGCTGACGGTCTCAGTAGAAATGTACTGAGAGATAGATTTTGAGCAGAAAGTAAATCTGAAACTAAACACAAGGTAAAGAGTTAAATAACAAACAGTTGGGCCAAGGGTTTCACACGTTGAGATACTGGTCAAGATGTCGGTCATAGGTTCAATGGTTTTCACCACGAGTGAATGTCGTTGGTTAAAGGTACCAAGGGATAGGCGCCCTTTTTGGTTGTCACGTACACCAGGCCCCCCAGCCCCAGCTTGCCCTTAGGTTTTAGGACGAAGTACAGAGGCCCCCTGCCTTGTCCCCTTGCCAAGACGGTCCCCTAACTAGGTTATCCCGCCCAACAACTGACTCACTCAGACAGCCCAACCAGCGAGGCCGGTCCAAGGGAGTGGCTCGCAGCCCATTGCCCAAGGCCGACGACTACAATCACCCACTCCAGCCGCACTTCCCATGACAAAGAGACACTCGATGTCTTACTCCGGCTATTGCTTGTAGCTACCCCTCCCCCCAAGGCTACCGGCCGAGTTAACGCTCAAGGAAAGGAACAACATGGGTATCAAGGCCTAGAGCTTCGGGAACACCCACTCAAGGTTCTAAGGACGTTTAGACCTCACGACTCTTATTACCTCGACTCAACGTGCTTCACCCCGAGCCCAACCAAACCGACTACTCACGCATAATCGATATAAACATAAAAGCAATAAAGAAGAACATAAACGAAACCATGCTTGAATATAAAATCAAATGCAAAGGAAAAGCATTCTCTGGCAAGCAGTTGCTCAAGCAGAGATAATAAAATACATAATATAAATGTTTGCCCGTAGGACTTGTTTCTTCCTCACCAATCACTCATGAAAAACAAAGAGAATAAAAGAGAAAAGTGCAGAGAGAATTCGGACTTGATGCTCTCCCCTCCAAAACCGATTGTGTTGAGTTGTGTTGTTGGGAGCCTAAGTGCACTCCTCTTTGTCTTAGTCAATGCGCGTATCTCGAGGTAGTAGGTGGTGAGGTCAGTGGTGGCAGGTTCGGACACCGATGGGGACTCCTCCGCTTCACCGACAGTTTGTCTCATCCCGCACGCCGCAGTCGACCTTTCCTTTTCGCAAAATCGCCCCCCGGCAGAGAATGACCTTGCCTGTAATCTTCCCATTTGCATGCAAGTTCGCAGAGTCCTTGTCAAGGCCCCACAATGCATTCGACTTGACCTCTATCCCCTACATCGCCTCGCCCTTTTTCCCGCTCTTCCTTGTCTCGATTATCTTCTTGGCTTCACGTCACTCGCTGATCGTGCTCGGCTCCGTGCGGTACCGTATCTTGGCAAGATGTCGAATGTCTTGCCAAGGTAATCTTCGATTTTACCTCTCTCACTGTGAGACGGCCCGATCTCGCCCAAGGTCCGCCTCAACTCAAGAAGATTCCCAAAGCGTGTCCTCCCGCACACAAACACACACAAAGAACACACAAAATGCACTCTTTCTAGGGCAAGGATTACCCCAAAAAGAGCACGAAAAGCGGGCTTGTCAGCCACCGAGATCTAGGTTCTTCACGACAGTCAGAAAGAAGACCTCATCTCACCGTAATCCATCAATAAGTCGAGACGCACCAATACGCATAAGCAACCAAGTCAAGTCACTTATCTATATCATGACTTATACCGACAACTCGCCCTCAAGTTGTCTCGGTGTGATACTTTTTATATCTCATTAGCATGACCAATCATACGGACTTACGTGATCTACAACACATCGTATGATCTAACTTATATATGAGATAAAGGGATATACATATGCAATCAAGTAAACAATTCGGACATGAGATTGTAATAGTGGTAACAGAAACATTGATACAAGCTCAACCAAAACCGCTTCAAGATACAAACCAACAATCTCCCACTTATACTAAAGCAAAACTTTTATTAGACAATGTGTCTCTCTACTAGCTATTACAAACAACACCATCACTTGGCTTCTCCCACTTATACAAAAGTTTCCTTTCTAAGTGGGTGCCATCTTGCGCAATCCAAGTCCTTGAATATGCTCTTCATAGACTTTTTGCGGCAGGCTCTTCGTGAATGGGTCAGATAGGTTATCCGCAGTACCAATCTTTTCAATCGGCACGTCTCATCGTCTAACGATTTCTCGTATGACATGATACTTTATCTCTATGTGTTTGGTTGCCTTGTGGGTCCGTGGTTCCTTCGAGTTTGCCACTGCACCTGAGTTACCACAGTAAACTATGATACTCTTGGGGAAACTAGGTACCACAACCAGATCCATGAGGTAGTTCTTGAACCATACAACCTCTTTAGCAGCCTCAGAAGCGGCTACATATTCGGCTTCCATGGTAGAGTCCGCAATGCATCGCTGCTTTGCACTCCGCCAGGATACGGCTCCTCCTCCAAAGGTAAACACATAGCCTGAGGTAGACTTTTTCTCATCACGGTCAGCTTGGAAATTCGAGTCTGAATAACCCAAAGGCATTAGACTATCTGCATGGTAAACTAACCTATAATCTCGAGTCCTTTTCGGTGCTTGAGTATATGCTTTACCGCAATTCAATGAGCTTGTCCGAGGTTAGACCGATATTCAGCTACTATACCTACCGTGATAGCGTATATCGGGTCTCGTACATAGCATTGCATACATGAGACTTCCTACGGCGGAAGCGTAAGGAACTTGTCTCATTTCCTCTATCTCCTTTGTAGTCATAGGTGACTGCTCCTTAGATAAAGGAACACCGTGGCTGAAAGGTAGTAATCCTTTCTTGACGGTTTGCATACTAAAACGAGTAATTGCAGTATCAATGTAAGATGCCTGAGATAAGCTCAACATTTTCCTCTTGCGATCTCGGTAAACCTTGATCCCAAGAATGTACGATGCATCTCCTAAGTCTTTCATTTGAAACTGATCGGATAACCAACTCTTTACGTCTGATAACAACTTCACATTGTTGCCAAATAGAAGGATGTCATCTACGTAAAGTGCAAGAAATATCACATCACCGTTGACATCTAAACGATACACACAACTTTTGCTAGGCAACTGGGTAAATCCATAGGACTTTACCACCTCGTCAAAGCATAAGTTCTAGGATCGGGAAGCTTGCTTAAGTCCATAAATGGACTTCTTAAGCTTCCATACTAGATGCTCTTCACCCTTCACCACATAACCTTCGGGTTGCTGCATATAGATGTCTCTACCTTCTTCAAGGTAACCGTTTAGAAAAGCGATTTTCACATCCATTTGCCAAACCTCAAGGTTTAAGTGGGCTGTTATGGCAAGAAGAATTCTGATGGACTTGAGCATTGCTACAGGCGAAAAGGTCTCATCGAAATCGATGCCTTCAATATGAGTGTACCCTTTCGCCACAAGCCTGGCTTTAAAAGCCGAAACCTCTCCATTTAAATCTCTCTTCCTCTTGATACCCACTTACTACCTATGGCTTCCTTGCCATCCGGTAGAGGTGTCTTTCGTATACATCCATAGTCAGTTATGGACTCAATTTCTAAGTCCATAGCGGTGTGCCATGATCTTGCATCAATGTCTCAGATCGCCTCACCGACGTCCATGGGTCGATTATTGCACGCTCGCTTCCGGGACTAAACCGAAGATTCACCCACGAACATAAATCGCTCGGGTGACGAACAACCCTCCCACTACGACGAGGCGCCATCGCATAATGGCAACGGTGGGTGCAGAAACTTGTGGTTCTCTATCTTGCACAACTTGCTGGGTAGGTACTACTTGTACGGTCGGTATCTCCAGTGGAACTCGACCCACTTCAATTTCTTGAAGTATCTGGTGTCGATCCCTCCCACTAGACACAATATCTCGTACCTTTGGTTTAATCGATGGCGGAATACGATCATCTTCTAATTCTTGAAGAATGATTTCAACTTTGGATTTATGGTTTTTCATATAGTCCTCTTCTAAGAATCGAGCATTAGTGCTAATAATGACCTTCTGATCTTTAGGACTATAGAAATAACCACCCTTCGTTCCCCTAGGATAGCCAATAAACAGTCTTGCATCAGATCTAGACTCCAACTTATCAGCCTTCTTGTTCAGCACATGTGCTGGACTGCCCCATATCCTTATGTGGTTTAAACTAGGCTTGCGCCTGAACCACAACTCGAAAGTGGTCTTTTCGACTGACTTGGATGGTATTAGATTTAGCAAGTATGTCACTGTTTCTAAAGCATACCCCCAGAACGAAATAGGCAATGTTGCATAACTCATCATCGATCTAACCATTTCTAAAAGAGTCCTATTTCTTCGCTCTGACACGCCATTTTGATGTGGTATGCCCGGTATAGTGAGCTGGGAGGTAATCCCACACTGCACCAAATAGTCCATAAACTCGTCACCGAGGTATTCGCCACCGCGATCAGACCGCAGCGACTTGATACTTTTACCAAGCTTCGTCTCCACTTCCGCCTTAAATTCTTTGAATTTCAAAGCATTCGGACTTGCGGTGAAGCGGTATATGTATCCGCACTTGAGTAATCGCCAATGAAAGTGACAAAATACTGCATTCTCCACGAGCCAGGATGACATAGTCCACACAGTCGAATGGACTAGCTCCAACACTTCTTTCGCTCTATAACCCTTCGCTATGAAGGGTCTGGTCGACATCTTTCCTTCTATACAGGATTCGCAGACTGGGAATAGAGTAA
Organism: Salvia rosmarinus; assembly: GCA_036937905.1. Classification (NCBI taxonomy): domain Eukaryota; kingdom Viridiplantae; phylum Streptophyta; class Magnoliopsida; order Lamiales; family Lamiaceae; genus Salvia; species Salvia rosmarinus. The sequence goes on from CM072819.1 coordinate 49,355,851, forward strand.
CTGTGATATCACCCAACGCTCCATTCTTAGCCAGTCTTTGGATCCTATTTAGATTGATGTGACCTAATCTAAGATACCAGAGAAATGTGGTGTCATCTTGCGAAGAAAACTTTCTCTTTTTAAGATTTGAAGTAGATGCAACATAATTAAAGGTATTCTGTTTGGCAGAAATAGTATAAAGCGAATTATATAAAGTGCCACCACGGATAACTTCGTTATTTCTTATGATAGAAACACCACTATCAAAAATAACTGAATATCCATGAATAAATAGTTTGAAAACGAAATAAGGTTCCGCTCCGACACATATAAAACGTCTTTCAATACTAAAACAGTTCTATCAAAACATAAAGAAACATCTCCGACTGCAATAGCCTCGACTTTCGCCGCGTTGCCCATGGAGATCGTTATCTCGCCATCATGCAGCTCCCTTGTCCGCAGGAACCCCTGCAAGGTGTAACAAACATGATCAGTCGCACCCGTATCTACTACCCATGAATGAGTAGAACAAGTCGCTAAACACGTTTCTGTTACTCAAGCAAATGGCGTACTGAGCCTTGAGCATAGGACACTGACCTTCCAATGCCCGCCTTGCCAGATTTGAAGCACTTCGCCTCTCCTCGCTTTTTAAGCCTTCGTGCGCATATGTTCTTGCTCCCACTACTCCCACTGGTTCCTTTGCCTCTACCACATTTGGTGCCCCTTTTTCTTCTTCCATTTTTCAACGGAAAATTTGGGCCCCTAGATGTGCTAGCAAGGGCATGTGCTCATTTGCCCATGACTCCTTCCGCGACCACGAGATCATTAAGCAACTGACTAAGTGTATACTCGGTCTTGCTCATGATCACGTTCACTCAAAAATTCTCAAAAGACCTGGGCAGTGTGTTGAGGATGATATCGACTTTGGCTTCTCCGTCAATACCTCCTCACAACTGATCAAGACTATCCATGAGATGAGTCATGTGGGAGACATATTCATGGACCGAACTTCCTTCTTCCATCTTACATGCCAAGATTTCTCTCATTGTGTGGGAGCGGTCTGTCCGATCCGACTGCCCAAACTTACTCTCGAGACTCGACCATATTTCAGTTGCATCTGCCATCGACTGATGCTGCAGCTGCAAGCCTTTGGACATAGTAGTCATCAGATAGCATTTGGCCATATTGTTTGACTTATGCCAAAGTCTGCTTGACTCTCGCTGCTCATTAGTAGATGCGTCAGTAAGGGCATCGAGTTTGGGAGTAGTGAGAACAAACATGTGTTCTTCAGCGATAAGAACATATTCCATGTATCGTTTCCACTCGGTAAAATTTGGACCGGATAGAGGATTTTGTGTGAGCATATTGATAATCGGTGTAAGAGACATATCTGAAAAGATAATGTAAACACATAAGCATACGATCGTACATAATTCGTAACAATAATATTGTAACCTTTTGATAAAACAATATTAATTGAAACCTCCAATCGCCCAAGGAATTCCACATGCAAGCCGCGTGTGGACGTTTACACACGAACCCCGACTGCACTAAAATATACCTCTTAGTCGCTTAATTTCAATCCATGTCAACTTATCCTTACGACAAATGAAATTAATGATCGACCTTACTAGACCACATCACTATCACATGAAGGGACTTCGCAGGAAGTTGTACTTGAGGTGATGTCTAAGCAATTACCACAATTTTAACAGCAGAAAATGAATTCTTAGAATTAGCATACTCACTCGGACAATGCCGCTTCTAATCCAAAATCTTTTGTCTTCTCATTTTAAATCTATCTCTAGAGAACTTATGAAAATCACATATGCAAGCCACGCGTGTGGACGTTTACACATGAAACTCCCACGTCTCAATAGATTAAAATATTTTATTTAGAAATCTCATTTAACAAACTTATGACAAACAGTGCAAGCAAGCCATGCGTGTGGACGTTTACTCACAATGCGTATCACTTTGTTTAGAGATTAAAAAGTGGAGGTCTTGACATTTTAATTTTAGAAATTAATATGTCGGGTTTCTTGCTTAGTCTTTTTATTTCAAAAGGTTTGTCCATGCAGATCACGTAATCCTAGCATGCTTTTCTATAGAACTCAACATGTAAAACATGCTCGCAGAATTCTAAAATATGCTTGAAAAACGTGATAAACCTAGCATGCTTGCTATGCGCATCCAATCACGAAAACATATAATATGTTTATCTACGTAATTAAACATACATAGCATGCTTTTGCATAATTTAAAAATCCACGACATGCTTTGAACGATAAAAATAAAATAAATTCGTTCATCGCGGCCCATCGTGGATCCTGTACTTCCATACCTAATTTATTACATAAATTTGCAATGTATAGATCTTCAAAAATCTCGAAAACAGGCCTCGCGTGCACGGGCATGGACCGGATTCGTCAAAACTTGATTTGGATCAAAAATTTGAAAATGGGCCGGATTGGGTCAAAAATCTGGAACCGGGTCGAAAAAACGGGTCTGGGCCGAAAATCCATGTTTGGGCCGAAACTGGGCCGGGTCGGCCCATGATGAGCTGGGCCGTGCACGCTAGGGCACAACCCACATGCACGCCCAGCAGCCATCCGCCGCCCAGCCTTGTCTTGTCACCTTGTCGAGAAAAACGCCGTCGATCTCGTCGAGGATCCACGCACAGCCTGCCGAGAAAACCACATCGAGTTCGCCGAGAACTCCGTGCACATCTCGCGCCGATGGCCGAGACACGCCGAAGCGTCGCCCGTGCAGTAGCGCAGGCGACTTCGCTGTTGTCGGCCGAGTCCTGCTACGTGCGATCTACCGAGAATCGCACGTCGAGACCCGCCGAGCTCTGCCGAGGGCGCTCGGGCGCTGCCGAGCGAGAATCACTCGCACGCTGCCGAGCCCGCCGAATGGTCTCGGCCACGGCCCACCGAGCGCATTGAGGTTCCCGTGCGATAAACGCGTGCCTCGCATCGCCCGATGCTGTCGAGTCGTGTTGAGGGCGACCTGCCGAGGCTCACCGAGCGATCTCGGCCACGACCGCCGAGCGCACTGAGGTTTCCCGTGTGATAAACACGCGCCCCACGATGCCCACCGAGGACGCTCAATGCCGTCGAGCCTCACGTCGAGACCGCCGAAGCGCAGACGCCAGCCGCCGAGGCGTGCCGAGGCATCGCGCGAGACCGCGACGCCCGCACGCCGGGCCGCCGAGCTCGCCACCCCCGCCGAGGACTCCGCACGACCAGCTCGCCCCTATCCTACTATGATGCCGACGATTGCGCGCCATCTGCCAAGGCGTGTCCAGGCGCTGCCGAAGGTTGCTGCCACCCGACCTGCCGAGGCATGTCGCCCATCCGCGCACGATGTCACCCCTGTCCGCCCGTGTCACCGAGAAAACCTGCACGTTGCCGGGCGGCGTGTCTACAAGCGCCGAGCACGCTCAGCGTGCCGTCGCCCGCACGTCGTCACGTCGTGCGGTTGTTTCCGATGTGCCTCTCGTCGTCTCGTTCTTCATGCTTTTCGCCTTCGTTCTTGTTTTACAGATAAGATTTACAAGAAAAAATCTAATCTAACCACGGATTTTCTCGTGGTGAAAAACAAAATCCAACAAAAATAAAACGAGCCACGATGAACGATAAATTTCCAATTAATTAATTGCGCACGTTATAATCAAACGTGAATTAATCCAACAGAGCCAAGATTCTGATCCCAGGCTCTGATACCAATTGTAGGAAATCTGATTTTAACCCTTTTCCGAGTATCTATCTTGGATGTTTAATTCACCATACATTGATTATATACCTAGCATGCACCTATATAATTAATTACAACACGTTGGTGTTTTCTCGTGTTTACCTGCGAATTTGTCGAGAAAGAATTGGATCAAGACTCATGCTTTGATCTTCTGGACTGTATCCCGATTGCTTAAACTCCAATGCCGAGTGAGGACAATCTATGGAGAGTGCTATAGAAATTCGCCTTCTTCATCTCTTTGAAGTTTTCGAAAATCTCACTATTTGGAATGGTGTGATTCTCGAAAATTCTAGCTAAGCATTAGTCTTTGATTTTCTCTCTCACCTTATATTTATAATGCAACCCTAAATCCTATCATGATATGATTTATGCATATCTAATAAATATAATAATATCACTTAAGATAGAGAGGATCAAGACATAGTCCTAGAGGGCCTCTACAAGGAAGATTTTGAAATTCTCAAGCTAAAAGGCCTTGATGGGCCAGCCCATGGATTAAATGCAAGGAATAAAGATGAGCCTCAAATAAATTAATTATCTTATGTTCAGCCCAGAACATAAATTAATTCATAAACATTTATTCATGCCACTAGAGAATAAATGTTAACTTACCCCTTTATTTCGAAGTTGAGTCGGGCTCGCATTTAGACTTAACGAATCCCGTATTTAAGATATCAGACGTCCATTAATTATTTTAAGATTCTCGATCGCTTAAAATAATTAATTACTTTAATTCCTTAAGTAGTACCACTCAACCTTATTATTGTACTTGAGATAACTCAACCTGCAGGGTTTAGTACAATAAACCTTTTGAGCTCCTTAAGGGGACGTCATCATCCTTAACGGATACGGTGACTCGACACAGGTTACTAGCATGACATACAAGCACTGCCACCACCCAAGATGCAGAGAATATTGGGTTAACTCATGTAACCCTCAACCATAACAAGTCAAAGTGATGGTAAGCAACTCATACTCACCTAATACCTTATCGAGGTTTAGATCAACGTAAAGTCATCGAGATCTAGGTTCTTCACGACGGTCAGATAGAATAACTCATCTCACTGTGATCAATAAATACGCCGAGATGCACAGATAGACAAGCAACTAAGTCAAGTCACTTCTTATCTATACAAGAAGATATACCGACAACTCGTCCTCAAGTTGTCTCGGTGTGATACTTTTATATCTCATTAAGCTTGACCAATCATACGCACTTCGTGATCTACAACACAATCGTATGATCTAACTTATATATGAGATAAAGGGACATACATATGCAATCAAGTAAACAATTCGAGATGTGAGATTGTAATAGTGGTAACATGAAACATTGTATACAAGCTCAACCAAAACCGCTTCCAAAGATACAAACCAATAGCTATTAACATATGGTGACCTCAGTGCAACCAAAGGTCTCCGTGCCCGTTCACCTCTCTGCACTTCCAACTACAAACATTTAAGCATATGAGTCGCTGTAAAATAAAAAACATAACAAATATAATGAAATACTATAAACTGCCAAATATGAGACTTTATAGTTACCTCGCCCCATTTGTTGTCGCATAGACTGAAAGTATGTCATTGACGCTCGAGGCGTCAACTCACTAAATAGGTCCAATCCCGGTATGGAATGATGAGCCGGCTCTTCATGAGATGCAGCTCCAGAACTGGTACCATGGATTTGGAGATAGTAGCGGGAGGAGGGTATCACTGGGCTGATATGCGACATATGGCGTCTGTAGTGCTGGCTCAACCGGCTCAATATGTCCACTGTCTCTAGGGACATCTGAACTAGGAACATCTGGATTGGGCTGCTGCTCCTGATCTTCATCTTTCGTCGTCGTCGTCGGATGATGCATGGCACGAGGTGCATGTGTATAAGTATCAGTACTATGTGCGCAACCACATCGAGTCTTATCTAAGAAACTTTCAAACCACTTCTTCATCTTTGGAATCCACTTGTCTTCAATAGAATTCTCGATGCGTTGCACTGCTCTATCTTCACTCTCCCGAATAGTTTCCTGGATCCAACGACGATCGACGGCACTAAGACGCCTATGGTGCTCATCACCAGAAGAAGAAGAAGAAGAAGAAGAAGAAGAAGAAGAAGAAGAAGAAGAAGAAGTTAGCTACTTGGCACGTTTCCCCGTATCCTATCTCTCAATAGATCGACGGCTATCCACAAATTATCGTTGTGGCTCGTCAACAACCGCAATCTCAATGAAATCAGTCGACGATGTCCTCTGGCTGGGTCTTGGACGTGGAGCATCTACGTCCGGCTGATAACTCTCCATCACGGGACGGGCGGGTCGACGAGTGAACTGCCCTCCATCTCTCAATGGGTTGATCGGCTCCTCTTAGTGCACACCGAGTGGATAAGGGTATGAGACGGATTGCAAGTAAGAGGAGATAAGCTCCGCCTCGTCGGCGGTGATCTCAGTAAAATAATTTTCCTACAATAATGCAATAAATTAAAACATATCAAGAATCGAATAATAAATATATAACAACATGATATATATATATATATATATATATATATATATATATATATATATATATATATATATAATTTATAAATAAACAAGTAAACTAACATATTTAATACTTGTCGCTCAAATAGGAACTGTAATCTAGCAACTTCAGGCCTACCACGGAACGTCTACCTTCTGAATCTCGGATGCAAGCTGGCATTAACATACTTTCTCGCTATACTGTCCAACTCTGGTATGACCTTAAGCAACCAAACATATATCACCCAGGTGGGTCCTTAAAAATGGTACTTCGTATTTGATCTGCAATACTTCGAATAGTACCTTAAAATCTGATATGAGTATGCATCCCACGGAAATTGCCCAAAAGCATCCAAATCATCAACTAAAGCCCAAACTCAGTCAGCCAAGGTCTTCGTAGCATCATACGCAAAACACTGTGACATAAAGCACTAAAACATGTGCAACTCGAAGGTATAAATGGCCATCCTGGTCATTAATGTCAGCGTTGCATAATCTATCTAATAGTTCTACAGCTGTCATCTGTCGGCCACCACAAAAAGTCCTATAGACTTCACAGTGTCGCAAGTCATACTCTACTGAGGTATCAAATGAAGACGACCCAAACTGCAGGCCAGTCACAAGCGCATAATCTCTAATAGAAAAACAACACATCATTTCATTAATATAAAACCACATCTCTTGGCTTGAGCTCTCTATCTGACGGGAAACAGAGCGCACTTATTCCCTGGCTTATAATCTATAAGGTGACCAAAACATCCTCCTAAGAATCTATCGAGCCATGGTCGACCACTAACTTCAAGCAACCTCCTCTTAACATAATCTAAATACTCAACTCTATAATAAGTGGTGACTGCCGAATGTACCTTAATTGTGTCGGGTCTCAAAAATATATGATCCTGTTTTAAACAATAAATAATATAAGAATAATTAATCAATAAACAATGCATGAGAATAGTTAAGTAATTTAAACCATAAACATTAAACATATATTATAAGAATCGTGTAATTTAAACCATAAATAGTTAATCGATAATAATAAACAGTAATAAAATGAAACAATAAAAAACAATATAAAGGCACATAATTATAAATATTAATTATTATCCATGGATAATCAATAAATAGTAATAAAATGAAACAATAAACAAGAATTTATTTAATTATTCATATTCAAATTATTCATTTGCACTAAGATAAAACGCATGAATTAATTAGTCATTTACATCATAATTAATTACTATATTCATCCTAATTGAAAAAATGTAAAACTAAAATAACTTATTGGACAATTATTGATTTACACTAAAATTATCGCTACAATTAAGAAAAAAATAGCAATCTAATCAAAATCTAATTAAATAATTAAAGTCTCAACTATAAATAATTAAACTCTCTTACAATAAATTAAATACAAATCGAAAATGAATCAAACACAATCGAATATGAATCAAACTCTAAATCCGAAACAATCAGATAGAAATACGAACATTCAAATAGTTTCACAATCTGATGAAATAATATAATTAAAAGGGGACGAAACAAAACAATAATAAATCTAATATAATCTAAACAATAATAAATGATACCATCGAATTATCCAATAATTATAAATAGCAGAAACAACAGTCGAATTATCTAAACAAAATAGCAGACAAAACAATAGTAATAAATAGTTGACGAAACAATAATAAATCTAAACAAAATTAACAATAATAAATCTAAACAATATAAATATAAGAAACAACAACAAATTAACAAAACCGGTCGAAAATTATTTATAAATACAAAAAACTGATCGTTATTATCATAATACCGATCGGTTTTTTGTATTTATAAATAATTTTTGACGGTTTTTTTCACCTAAATCAAAATTTAATCAACCTAAACACATCAAAATTCGAATAACTTACTTGTTGAGACATAGCTGCTCTGGATCTGGTTTGAAGAAAGAAATTTGAAAATTTTGAATATAAAACCGAAATGGATAATTGAAATGCTAAAAACCGAAAGGGAAAATTTGAGAATCAAGAGGAAATTTTGAATGCTAAAACCGAAAGGCTTGTATTTTTGATATATGCTCGATCAGTTGTAGTGTAAATAGGGAGAGAATCGTGTAAAATTTAAAATTTAATTAATCGTCAAACAGATTCCCTCCCCCTTTCTCTTCTTTTTCAGCCTTTCTCTTCTTTTTCAGTTTTGTAAGGCTTTCTCTTTTCACTTTTGTAAGGATTGCTTTTGAGAATTGCATAGATTCCCTCGAAATTAGGTTGTTGTTTTTTTCGAAATGTGTATTGATATAGACATCTATAATATTTTAATTTGAATGGGTATATTGTGCATGTTTTTATGAGATTGGATATATACTACATACACTTTATCAATTTGGGTAATTTAATTTCACTCCCTTGCAAAAATATGTTTTTATTAATTATTTATTTGTATTTTTAATTTGTTTTCACGGGGAGTTTTAATAAATGATGTGAAATAAATATACAGGAATTTTCCATGTATTTTTATAAATTCATAAATTATAAGATTGTTGTTAATAGTGTAAATTAAAAATAAAATAACGAACAAATACAGTTTATACCCGTACATAGGGTGAAAAACTAGTTTAAAATAATGTTGGTAACACAGAACAATGAATCAAATTAAGTTTAGCACCATTATACCGTTATGAAAAAAGAATCCGTAAAATGATAGATATAATAAATCCTCCATTCATCATTTTAATAATGGGGATCCATAGTGTGTGTGTTGGCCTAGTGATAGAGTGGTTAATATCCGAGACCAAAGGTCTCGGGTTCGAGTCTATCATGACGTGGTCTTTAAAATCTCTGTATTTAATTGACCCAAAAAATAATGGGGATCCATATTAGTATAAGGATAGATGTAATTTTTTATTATATTATTTCGATCCTTTAACCAATATATACCTCAACATATTGTATTTACAAAGCGATATCCGTACTATCATCATTTTACCTCCAAATATTTCCTCTGTAATATTTTATGATTATGTGGCAGACTACTTCCATATTTACTTGCTAAATTATTTTAAATGCACATTTCTAATTTTTCTTAACTAGCAAAGTGTAAAATCTAAATATATGAGCTATGATGTAATAAAAGTCGCGCCCCTTAATAGAAGTTTAAATTCACTAAATTAAATTTCACCTAATAAATATTTAATTAGAAATCTATTTGGTTTAGTAGTTAAAATGCATACGCACTTTACATGCATTCATTCATGAAAGATATATTTAATATTAAAAATATATTATTTAAAAGACAGATTGAGATTTTAAAATTTTGCTCTATTATCTTAAACTCTAAAGAATCGAGTTAAATAAACTTTTGAAATTAGGTTTAGTACATTCAGTTTTTAAATTTCTTTTGATCAAGTGAAAAGGCCCATCAAGCACAACTCAAAATTTTCAAGAGTTATTTTTCCTAATCAAAATTTAATCTTGAATTCTGAGATTATAGAAAGAAAGATAGACGATGGAATTTCAAAACTTGAGGATTTGGGTTTTAAAAAAAACAAAAAAACAAAACCAACTGGTTGTTGGCTTTTCTGGAGGGAAGAGGTGGGTTTTTACAAAAACAAAAAAACAAAACCAACTGGTTGTTGGCTTTTCTGGAGGGAAGAGGCCGAGAGGGAGAAAGGAAGAGAGAAGCGTGAGAACCCAAAGAGAGGAAGGTGTGAGTGCGAGTTTAAGATATGATTTGTAGATATCTTCAATTACAAATTAATTGGGCTTCTCTAATAATTAAAAGGATGTGGGCCAAAAAGTTGTTTTTATTAAATTAACTAATGGGCCAATGTTTCCAATCTTTAAGCTAGTCTTATATAACGTGTTGGACCCATTTGTACATATATCCACGCAAAACACTAATACACATACGTATAGGGATGATCGGTACGGTATACCGAAATTGTTTTGCCGTACCGTATACCGTACCGAAAATTACAGTATGCTACCGATACCATACCGAACCGTTCGGCATACCGAAAGTCGATATACCGAAAATTACGGTATGATAAAATTTTATACTGTTACCGTACCGACTTTTACGGTATACCATACCGAACTTCGGTATACCGAAATTATCGAATTCATACCGAAAATACCAAATTCATATCGTACCGGACTTCGGTATACCTAATTCATACCGAAAATATCGAATTCATACCGAATTTTTCGGTATGTACCGCGATACCGATATATATCGACATACAGGTATGTAACGATAAACGGTATATATCGAAATTTTCGGTATATACCGCGGTACGGTATATATCGGTATACTGCGGTATCCAGAAAATTGATACTGTTACCGTACCGAAAATTACGGTATATCAAAAATTCGATATTTTCGGTATTTTTTCTACACGGAAGTTCGGTATACTGATTTTTCGGTATTTTTTCCCACCCCTACATACGTATATATATAGATGAAGATTCAAATAAAAACTCTTTTTAAAGTTAGAATATGAGAATTATCTCCAGCCCTTGAATCGCGAAGATCTATGATGAATGCATCATTTTGCTTGATGAATGCATCACCCGAGTTAGAATCTCATGAGAAGCTAAAATTCTATTTTTTATTGATTGTTGTAACTTTTTCAACAAATGCATCAATTTTCATAGCAAAAGCATCAACTTTTGCGGTCTCACGTTTGCACAATAATAAAAGTTTTCACAATAACCACCCTATATATATGTGTACTAATAAAAAATTACAATTGTTTACAAAAATATAAATTGTCTATTATATCTCTACTACATATTTATTTTAAGGATAAATAAAGTGTAATTTAATATATTATACTTAAAAACTATAATTTTCTTAGTAGTGTATTTTGAATTTCATCGAGTTTGCTTTGAGTGTATATTTTGGAAATGTGATATTCATACTACCCATATATAAATAACCCAACATATGGTATTTACAATACAATATTTATACTATCGTTTTTCCTCCCCTAAATTTCTCTCTGTAATCTTTTTCGATATTGAGAGCTAAAATAGCTCGTTGAAAGTTCACATGGATAAACAAAATGAAATGTGTGGCAAAACAAAGTTGTATAAAATTAAGTTGTCAAAAAGTTAAAAATGCAACAATTGACCTACTCCCTTTTCTCTTTCTTCATGCTCATAACTACTACACAATTAATATTACATTATAATCACAAAAGATAGTAGTTGTCTAATGGTTATATCCCTTATTTCAAATCTACTGGCTCTTAACCAACTGAAAGCTCGAGAGGGCGACAGTTATATCCCTCCAAACGAGAGGGTGAGGCGAGGTAGTGAGAAAATATTGAGAGTGCAAGATGAAAAGAAGATACAATAAAATGAACACTTATATGTTATTACAAAGATGCAATATGATCTCATATAAAAAAATAAATACTTAAATCATAAAAATGATTCTTTTATCTTCTTTACTTGCACAATCACTTGTGATCTCATTTGTTTCCAAATATTTTAGAACACAATTAGCCTTTACACTTAAGATATTTGACCAAATCTAGAGTCCATTGTATTTAAAAATTTCATTAATCTTATATCTAATTAATAAATATAAAAACAAGTATTTTATGACCATTATAGTTTGGGCGATGGACCGCCCAAACTTGTCCCCTTGAGTGTTTTTTTTAATTATTAAGAAAAGCTCATGACAACTATTCGAGCCAACAAAATTGGTATTGAACGATATAATAGAGAAGTAAAAATTGTAAACATAGACATCGTACTTTTAAGTAGGCAACGATATTGCTCATATTCATGATTTTGGTAAATTAGTAGATTTCGAATAAGGTACAATGTGTATTGTTTTGAATGTAGAATCAAATAATGTTAGTATTGTGCTACATACTATCAACCAAAACTTTGAAATTAAGCCTGGATTTATTCAAGTTCTTCCCAAGTTTGGAGATATGCCTGGAGAGAGTGCACATAAACATCTTGCTGAATTTGATTTAGTGTGCTCTACTTTAAGCCCACAAGGATTTACCAATGATAATTTGAGATTGCTGACTTTTTCTTATACTTAACAGGGCAGGGCCTGGTTCAGTTCGAACATGGAGCCAATTAGAAGAATACTTCTTACGTAAATTCTTTCCAGAATCAAGAGCTGCAAATTTACGAATGGTTACTAGTAGCATTAAACCAAAAAATGGAGAGAATTTGACAGATAATTGGGAATGATTCCAGCAATTGTGTCGCAAGTGTCATGACCACAAATTTTCTGATTATTAATTGTTCACTAACTATTTTTACCATGGTATGTCTTCTTTTGATAGAAAAATTATCGATGCTACTTGCGGTGGATCATTAACAAATAAGACGTTGGACGATGCCAAGCAACTCATCATTAACATGGTCTCGAATGGCCAACAATATGAAGACGAGGATGATGAAAGATACAGACCTGTAAAAGCAATGGAGAGATTAGAGAGTTCAAATGTGCATCACAATATTGATGCTCTAACATCGTTAGTTCGAGAGCTTACAGTAGCATAAACGCAAAAAATTCAATGTGGTATATGTTCGAAAAATGGTCATTGTACTGATGCATGTCCTACTTTGAAGGATCCTCAACACGAACAAGCATATTATGGTTCGGGTGATATGCAATACGATGCACAAAGGCATAGGAAAGAGAAATGATCCATTTTCAAACACATATAATCCGGGATGGAGGAATCATCCCAATTTTAGTTGGAGTCAAGAGGGACCTGGAGTTTATACACAGAGGCAGTCGTAGGGGGGGCGGTATACTGATGGGTCAGAACCAAGCCTGAATGAAATTGTGAAGAGTTTGGCACAAAGTCAACAAGCTTTCCAGCAAGAGACACGAGCCACGTTGAGCAGTATGGGCAGATAGATCACACAATTAGCCACTCAAATGAACAAGTTGCAGGTTTCTCAAGGCAAACTTTCGTTGCAAACACAGATTAATTGTCACGACCCGACTACTTAATTAATTGTTTAACTAAGTAATCAAGCTATGACTGAGTTATGATACGAATATAATAAATTCCAACCTGCAATGACTTTCGAGATAAAAAGGGTTTAACTATTTAATCGATAACTAACAAAAATCCAAGTCAACATTTAAAGTTTACACAATACAACTTCAACATACAATAGAGTATTTTGTAGATCAACAACAAAATAATATGAGTTTGACAACGAAGGGTGGACGAATGTCATGTATGAAGACATGACATTCAGGGTATAATTATGTACGGCAAAAGAACCATAACTCGGCTTCCTTCTCCACCGCTATCTCCAAGCTCAGCCTGCATATTCAGAAAACAAATACAGGCGTGAGTACCAATAAGTACTTAGTGGGTTATCGCCAAAAATTTAAACTTTAATGACTTATCGAACTTACTTAACGCAAGAGTTAAAGTAAATAATACCTGAATTGATTTCCATTAACAATAAGCTTCATGTAACTGTAACAATGTAATCTCATGTAATATTATACTATGCCAGTATTATCTTCCTGTGTTGGCCCCGAAGGTTTCCAATCACAGTCCTGCCCTATCTACGTTCTTCGGTAATGAGAAGTAGGCCTCATTCTCAATACCCTGACCGGTCTACAAAACCATAAACTTCCCGGTCATTAAGATAATTCTTCCGTAGATATGTAATATGATCTTATTCTCAACAAGTAACATGATCTTCAGCTCAACAAATAACATGATATTATGCTCAACAAGTAACATGATCTTATTTTCAACATATAGAAAGACAATTTTTCACAATAATATGCAAGATATAAATGAAACATTTAATATTATGCACATGTTAACGAAAAGAAAACCCACCTGGAACGTCGTCACTCTATGAGTTCCTCCTTCTCGTCCTTCAGAATTCCCTTGTCCTTACTTGATCCTTGTAAATAAAATAATTATCGAACTTAGCAAACATTCTTATTCACTTGAACATATTACATCTTATTCTTAGTTTTACCAAATTCTAAGATTTAAATTAGGCTATTGCATCCCTTAATAACTTATGTCCTTAGTAAACTTTAATTTTAGTAAGTCACATAACATGCCATAACCAAATGAATTTAAGTAACTTATACTTAGTTCATCAATGCATAACATTTTAAACCTTAACATAAGGCAATCAAGCAAACCAATCTCACTTATATACTTATCATAAGTTTACTAATTTAATTCCCAAAACATCTTATTAATATACCAATTCTAACAAAATTTCGGCAGAGTAAGTTTTAGAAATGAGTCGTCATTTCATTCCCAATTCAACCAAACTCATCCAAAGTATCCCAAATTAACACCATATGTCTAAATATACACTTAAACAACTCAAAACAAGTTTAAACTAATCCATTTACACCATATTCATATCATGCCCTTCAACCACATCATTATATAAATAATTGAACTTTTCAATCTATAATCCGTTTAATTTCAATCAACTCATATATATGCTTATCCATCATCAATGATCACCAATCCATCATCACTTATAAGCCTAATCAAACTCATCATATAAATCCTTCAATTTAGCATAAACTTTAAAATTTCAACTTTCAATATTTAAGTCCATAAAATCCCATAAATTCAACTTAAGCATTATTTATATCGTAGATCTCAAAAATCATATCAAATATATCAAATAAAATCAATAACTCAAAGATCATCCAACCCCCTTAATTTTTGAAAATGAGGGATCATGCATACATTAAATTTATTCCACTTTCTTTTACTAATTCATATTTATTTTCACTTAATCACACATATTTAAACTCAATTTAATCAAATCATAACTATTAATTAACATACAAAATTAGGGTTTATGCATGCTTACTTGATTTCACCAACTTCATGAATTTCAATAATTTAAACCATAGATTATGATATTTAAGCATCATAAGCATAAAGAAATCAATAAACATAACAAAAATTAAACAATTCAACCTTAATCTAAAGCATGAAATTTTTGAAAATCATGGCATGTGAGAACATCATGTTCTTCAAATTTAACAACAAAAACTTGGATTAAATAAGGTATTTACCTTCTTTGGAGTGTTCAACTTAATTATACACTTCAATTTTGGATTAAAAGTGAAGAAAAAATTTTGTGTGTGTAGTGTGTTTGTTCGACCAAGAGAGAGAAAGGAGGGAGATTTGGATGATGATCTAATTAAGTGTGCATTCTAGAACATATATATGTGGCTTCATTTATTTATTATTCATTTTCTTCTTATTTCTCCCAATTTTCGAAAATTGTATTAATAATCCTCAAAAATTACTAATGTTGGACATTATTATTCTTTAATAATATAAACTCAATTTCCTCATTAATATGAAGATTCAAATTAAATAAATCAATTGTTGGAATACAAACCATATAAATATAGATTTAACTCTTTCATATACAAATAATTAAATAATTATTCTATTAATTCATAACTTTCGAAAATTATAGAAAATAATTTCTTTATCACTAGATATTAATAAAATAAATTTATTTAATCCATTTAATATCTTAAACATTATTCCATTTCAATTTAATAATAAATCTCATATAAACAATAATTGATACATTTCTTTAGAACATTTTCTATTTAATGAAAATTTTCATCCAAACACATAATAATAATCATATATATCTCCTATTTTATCATAATAAAACTTTTTTCTAAATAATATCTACTTCCTCTAAATTATATTCCTTCGATTAACAATTAATCGAATTTCTATCGCTTTCTAATTTATTATGCACTTCTTTATCAAATTTTAGGGATGCAATGCCTTTAAGCCCCTAATTAGTACTTAATTAGGCTTTAATTACTAATTAGGACAAAAGATTTTTAGGTTACTACATTCTCTCCTCCTTAAAATAAATTTCGTCCCCGAAATTTGGTACTTGGTAAAATAATTCAGGATACTTCTCTTTCATCTGGTCTTCTAGTTCCCAAGTCAATTTTTCTAAACCATGGTGTCTCCATTGAACTTTAACTAAAGGAATAGTCTTGTTCCTTAGTTTTTGCTCTTTTCGGTTTAAAATACATTCTGGTTTCTCTTCGTAGCTCAAATCAGGCTCGGGAACTATTTCCTCATAATGAAGAATGTGTTTAGGGTCATATACATACTTCCTAAGTTGGGATATGTGGAACATATTTATGAACATTAGCGAAGTTGGGTGGCAACGCTAATCTGTATGCTATTGGCCCGATTCTTTCCGATACTTCATAAGGTCCGATAAATCGGGAGTTAACTTTCCCTTTTAATTCCAAAACGATGGACTCCTTTGATAAGGGAAACTTTTAGGAAGACTTTATCTCCTACTTCAAAATTCAACTCTGTTCGACGGTTATCTGCGTAGGATTTTTGTCTATCCTGAGCTTCTTGCATTCTTTCTTAATCTGCCGCACTATCTGAATCATCTCTTCTACTGCTTCGGGGCTAAGAACCTTTCTTTCTCCAACCTCGTCCCAATAAAGAGGCGACCTACATTTCTTACCGTATAGTGCTTCGTAAGGAGCCATGTTTATTGTCGCTTGATAGCTGTTGTTATAAGCGAATTCTATCAGCGGTAGAACTTGTTCCCATTGGTCTCCTCTATCTAACACTATAGTTCTGATCATGTCTTCTAGCGTCTGTATAGTTCTCTCAGTATGGCCATCTGTCTGTGGGTGAAATATTGTGTTGAAGTTTAGCTGAGCACACAATTCCTTTTGGAAGCTCGTCCAAAAACGGGAGGTAAATTTGAAGCCTCGGTCCAAAGTAATTGAGATTGGCACTCCATGTAACCGGACAATTTCACGAACGTAAATTTGTGCTAGTTTATTGGCTCCATACGCCACAGGAATTGGAATTAAATGACCACTCTTGGTTAGCCAATCAACTATTACCCAAATTACTGTGTTTCCCTGCTTCGATCTAGGTAATCCTATTACGAAATCCATAGCTACATGATCCCACTTCCACTCAGGAATTTCCAATGGTTGCAGCTTTCCATATGGCCTTTGATGTAACGCTTTAACTTGTTGACACACCAAACATCGTTCAACGTATGACGCTATTTCTTGTTTCATTCCCGTCCATATAAACCTTTGCTTGAGATCTTGATACATTTTTGTGCTCCCAGGATGTGCGGCGTATGGAACATTGTGAGCTTCACTCAAAATTCATTTTTTAGTTTTTCATCATTGGGCACGTATATACGATTACCTAACATAATCGCATTGTCTCCAGCTTCATGATATTCTTGATGATCTCCAGTTCTAATTCTCTCTCGCAATCTTTCGAGTTGGGCGTCTTGTCGTTGCTCTTCAATTATCCGAGCTCTCAAATCCGGTGTCACCACTAATGCCGCTACAATTTCTTGAGTAGTTTCAGGTGGTACTATCACTTCTAGCTTCATTATTTCAAATTCTCTCAGCAATTCTTCCTTCTCGGTTAGTAAGAACCCTAACCTTTCTTGACTTTTCCTGCTCAAAGCGTCAGCAACAACATTTACCTTTCCTGGATGGTATTTAATTTCACAATCGTAGTCCTTGACTAACTCGAGCCACCTTCGTTGCCCATATTTCAATCTCTTTGCTCGAAGAAATATTTCAGACTTTTGTTATCAGTGAAAATTTCACACTTCGATCCATATAAATAATGTCTCCATATCTTCAATGCATGGACCACTGTGGCCAACTCCAAATCGTGGGTAGGATAATTAAGTTAGTGAGGTCTCAATTGTCGTGAAGCATAAGCGATCACCTTACCCTCTTGCATAAGAACATCCTATCACATTTCTCGACGCATCGATAGAAATGGTGTATCCTTTCTCGGGATCAGGTACTATCAAAACAGGAGCAGTGGTCAATCTATCTTTGAGCTCTTGAAAACTGTCTTCACATTCCTGAGTCCATTGAAATTTCACTCATTTCTTCAACAGCTGCATCATCGGCCTAGCAATTTTAGAAAATCCTTCGATGAATCTTCTATAATAACCTGCTAAGCCTAGAAAACTTCGAATCTCATTCGGAGTTGTAGGTGATTTCCATTCTTGAACAGCTTGTACTTTCGTAGGATCAACTTTAATTCCTTCTGGTGAGACAATATGCCTAAGGAAATTCACTTCTCTTAACCAGAAGTCGCATTTACTGAATTTAGCATATAGCTTCTCAATCCTTAACTTCTCCAAAACGGTTCTTAAATATGTTTCATGCTCATGTTCACTTCTTGAATATATCAAAATATCATCGATAAACACTAGTATGAATTTATCGAGATACTCGTGGAAGACACGATTCATAAGGTCCATAAACACAACTGGAGCATTGGTCAATCCAAATGGCATCACTACAAACTCATAGTGTCCGTATCTTGTTCGAGAGGCAGTTTTGGGTATATCTTCTGTTTTAATCTTCACCTGGTAATACACCGATCTTAGATCGATTTTTGAAAATACACTCGCTTCTCTTAATTGATCTAACAAATCATCTATCCGTGGAAGCGGATACTTGTTCTTTAGAGTCAACTTATTCAGCTCCCGAAAATCGATATACATTCGCAAGGTACCGTCTTTCTTTTTAACAAAAAGAATAGACGCTCCCCAAGGTAACGCACTCGGTCGAATGAATCCTAAGTTCAAAAGTTCTTGCAACTGAATTTTCAACTCTTGTAACTCCTTAGGAGCCATCCGATATGGTGCTTTCGAAATTGGTGCCGAACCAGGTTCAAGGTCAATGGCAAAATCTAACTGTCGATCTGGCGGTAATCCTGGAAGCTTTTATGGGAAAACATCCTAATATTCTCACACAATCGGTACATCTTCTATTTTTCTTTCCGTCTTGCCCCCACAATTCAAATATACAAGATAAACATGATTCCCTTCACCTTTCATCAATTTATCTACTTGAAGAGCCGAGATTACGGAACTCGTCTTTTCCTTTCATCAATTCCGTAGAAACAGGTTGGTTCTTCCCCAAGCGGTTGGAATGCTATTTCTCGTTGTTCACAACGGATTGTCGCAAAATTCTTAGTTAACCAATCCATTCCTAAAATAATATCTACGTCTCTCATACACAAAAGATGTAACGATTCAGCTCTCAATCTTAGTGATCCTAACTCAAATTCTAAGTTAGGACACACTTGGTTAACTACCGTCGTTCCACCTAAAGGGGTAAGCACTTTAAAACTCATATCAACTTGTTCTACAGGAAGATCAAGATTATCTACGCATATGGTAGAAATAAAGGAATGCAATGCTCCAGTATAAAAAAGAACAATGATAGGCACACCTTTTAGTCGAGTCATACCTGTCAAATTGCCAAGACTCTTCTCAGGTTGTTTCTATTTAAGAGCATAGGCTTTCTGATGTTGAGGTTGTGGTTGAGAAGATTGAGTCTGTATTTGTGAAAAAGAGGTATCCAGACTATGTAGCAGAGGCGGTTGTGGAAACTGATACTGGAATTGCTGAGGATATCCAGTAATAGCTTTCATTGGTTGCATTGGCTTGGAAGATTTTGGCCATTCACCACGTCCGGAGAATTTCGGTCGATAAGGACAAGTGGACGATAAATGACCAAACTGTCCACAAGTATAACAGTTGTTGCTTCCGAATCTGCAGACACTTCAATGTACTCGATTACACTGTGGACAAGTTGGTGGTCTTGCTGGATTCTGGGAAGGTTGGAATTATCCTGGGAATGGTGGTCGAAACGGTCTTGGCGGAGTCGGTCCCTGCTTCAAAAATGGTTTCTTATTTGGAAATCCTTTACTTTCCCACTTCTGTTTGCCCTTAAACTTTTGTTCCGCTTGAGAAAATTTTGGTGGAGTCAGATTCTGGGATAAACCGAGTTAGCTTCCAAAGTAGTTTTCTAGGTTTGCATCTCCATTTCCTTATCTAAGGATCGATTCAGAGTTTCAGCATACAACATCGGTGGTTGAGCAATCAATATAATTCGAATTTCTGGTCGCAGTCCAAAATGGAACATCTCTGCCATCTTCTCGTCGATTTCCATCTTGTAAGGTGTATATCGAGACAAAGTACAACATTCCCGATCATATTTCGCTACACTCTTGTTCCCTTGCTTCAAGTTCATAAATTCCATCTCCTTTTGCTTCCGATAACTTCGTGGGATAAACTTCGCATATAACTCCTCCTTGAATTGTTCCCAAATGAAATTGGCTAATTGTTCAGGAGCAAGAGTCTTTTGTCACGCTTCCCACCAGAAGTCCGCTGGTCATTTCAGCAAGAAAGATATGCGTAGCAGACATTCTTGATCGCTACATTCCAGAAACTTGAATATCCTTTCTATTACTCACACCCACTCTTCGGCCTCAGCAGGACTACCAGCCCCAGTAAAGTTTGGTGGGTTTTGCCGAAGAAAGAGTTCAGCTATTTTTCGATTGGGTTGAGGAAATGCAGCATCAGGTATATTTTGAGGAGTTGTTTCACTCCGTTGACCCTCAGAGATTGAGGTTCTTCTTCGGGGCGGCATACTGGATTCAAAAGAAAAATATAATAGTTGCAATAATTGGTTGAACATCAATGCAAAAGAATAAAAGTTC
This sequence comes from Salvia rosmarinus, assembly GCA_036937905.1. Classification (NCBI taxonomy): domain Eukaryota; kingdom Viridiplantae; phylum Streptophyta; class Magnoliopsida; order Lamiales; family Lamiaceae; genus Salvia; species Salvia rosmarinus. The sequence goes on from CM072819.1 coordinate 49,376,677, forward strand.
ATCTTACAATTAAATTCATGTATAAGAAGAATTAAACATTAAAATCATTCGATCACAACAAGGACAAATAACAATGCAGAATAATTCACATTTTATATTAAAGAAAATTGCCTCCCCGATGACTTTTACAAAAGACAAAATTGGCCTCAATGATAATTGGGGCTGATAGTGCTGCTTCCTTAACTATATGTACATAATTTACCACCATTCTCTTACTACCTTACCTAGCTAACTACTAACAAGTCTTAATACTACATGTCTAACTCGCATCGGTATCATCATCTAACTTCTTCTGTTCATCAGATGTCTCTGGTTCAGGTTCCTCTGATGTAAGGAGGCAATCGGTGGATGAGCCGGCAGGCTCTCCAGAAGTGAGAATGGATGGATCGGTAACAGATGGCATCTCACTGATGGGCAAATGCTACAAACTTGAGGTACCAACTGAAAACTGACACTCAGATTCGATGTTTGTATTAACTGGAGGTGATGATGAAGTAATTTCTGGAGGAGGGGTAAGAGGAATAACTGGTGGTGATGGAGCACTCAAAGCAAAAGGTTGACCATATAGTTCTAGTTCAATGGAAGTTAGTTCAGATTCAAATACTGTGGGAGTTTGTTCAGTTCCATCTTTGGGTCTTTCACAAAAGATGACATAATTTGCTCCATCTCGGTCATATGGGCATACTACTCGATGAATATTGAGTGGGAAGCTCACCGGTGGAATATAACTGCATAAGTTCTTGATCACTTCCTACTGATGCATTCTTCTCTATCATATGGCTAAAAATAACATGCTTGAACTTATCTTCCCTGCAACTATTCTCAATAAAATCTTCAGCCTAATGATCAACAATATCAATTATGAATATAGATTCAGGATCCTCAACATGCTTCATAGATTCAAAAATATTAAATGTGACAATTTCTCCATCAAATCCCAAGCTAAGCATGCCTTTATCAACATTAATTATAGCCTTTGTTGTTTTCATGAATGGTCTTCCTAGAATCAAAGACTTATGAGCAGCGGAAGAATCATCCATGTCAATAATATAAAAATAAACAGGAAAGATCAAATAATTTACTTTAACCAAAACATCTTCAACTACATCTAAAGGATATGCATTGGACCTATCAGCTAATTGAATGATTATGTGAGTTTCTTTCAATGGTCCTAAATGCAACTCAAAATATACCAATAATTATCCATAATATGTGAGTAAAATACGCCCAATCAAAGTGCTACACCTTCAACTATAATGGTTGGTGCTACAATTAAAGTCATTTCTATCACTCAACTCTTCTCATATTAAATAATTTTCATCATTTTGTGCCACAAGAATGCCTTTGAAATTACTACAGTAAAGACAAATGGAAAAAATTGGTGATAGAAATTGAGAAAGTGCTACACCTTCAACTATAATGGCTGGTGCTATAATTGGATTCCACATTCAATATGTTCGTCCAATAGGTGTTTAAGCAAAGTAGTCGAGAATGCAATGAAATGCACAAAATTATTGATTGTACAACAGATGTGTAAACAAACACCCTAAACCCCATATATATATATACTCCAGAGCCATGGCAAATGCCATCAACTACCTACAAAAAGCATATTTTAGCCAAAATCATAAAGTTGCGCAGGAACATACCATGGCTCTGTTGAATGTAGATTCAATCCCAGTAAGAATAAATTGAAGTGTGGTCTGCAAGTCTTTACCTTAGAGTGTGTTGTCCAGTATGCAAGAAATTGAAGGCTTCAATCGATCTTAATAGACGATCGGTTCAATAATTTGGGCTAGTTAATTAAAAGATGATTTTTAGACGTTGAGGAATGCCATTCCGAAACTGATTCCTCATTTCAGGATGGAAGGTGCAGCAATCCATGATCCTCTGCAGAAGAGACGTCGGCCATGATTGATAAAGATCTACCAGGGAAGATAACATCGATGGAGTTTGCTGTCCACGTTGGATGACTTTTCGGTATGCTAAGTTAGGTCTCAACCATTCAAAAAAAAAATTATGGTTGTTTATTTTTAAAGCTTTTTTGTTTTCCTATTAATATGATTGTCGTGTTGTAAATATCCATATATTGTAACACCCTAAATTCATAATTTAAAAAAATGTTATATTTTCTTAAATAGTTAAAGCGGAAACATGTCAAGTGATTTTTTCCTTTTTTTCTTTTAAATATATAAAATCTCTTAAATAAAACTTCCAAATAATGAATCCAACAAACTAAAGTCTAAACTTTGCACGAGAACTGACGCCAACCAACAACCCGAAGCAAACTACGCAAGACTTAATAGCATGAGATAAGTTGGAGTTCTAGTAACTCAAATCCAACAACGATAATAAAGGAAAAGAATTTAAACAAACATAACACAAGTCTTGGAAGGAATTAAAAGCGACATAACACCACTAGGCACACCCACACCGCCACGTCGCTCCATGATCACTGACCTGAAAACATTTTAGATAGAAATGGGTGAGCACAAAAACATACTCAGTGGTGGGGAACACGGAATATCATTATTTTTGTCCAAACGTGTATACATCGCAGGAAAGTAATAGTCAATCATATTCAGCCTCACCGGTTTAAAAATCCTGCCACACAGGCATATGATATATACGTAGTAAATGACTCAGCCTCACTGGCTTAAAAATCCTGCCACACAAGCATAGGATATATACGTAGTCAATGACTCACCGTCAAGACTCAGCCTCACCGGCTAAAAATCCTGCCACACAGGCATAGGATATATACGTAGTCAATGACTCACCGTCAAGACTCAGCCTCACCGGCTAAAAATCCTGCCACACAGGCATATGATATATACGTAGTCAATGACTCACCGTCACGGCTTTCCACTTGCATACTCACCGCATGCAATAAATATCGTATCATAATCCAAACCACGATATACACGTTGGACATAAAAGAATATTTCTCAAACCGATTTCACTTTCACAAAATAAACATGTTTATTCCAAATCACATATTTACAAGTTAAAGAAGATTTCACCCACCTTATTTTATCGAGCACCACAAAACAAAATCAATCAATTCTGGGACGAGGGTCCTAGTTTGTCGCACCTAGTTCAATAAATACAATATTTGTATAAGGGCCTATAGAGAAATCTTAAACGTAATTTCTTAAGCAGACTAAATATTATTACAAATCAAGGGCTAAATTGTTTAAAATCGTACTACTGTAACATAAAGGTACAATTTTTAGAAAACTTTAGGATCAAAATATAGTTTTCGTAACTTGTAAATGTCAATTACCTATTAAACAAACTAATAAGCTTATACATATAAATAATACTAATTAATTACAACAAAGAGTTATAATAATATTCTGGCATATTGTTATGACCCCTATAACACATTATTTTAATATCTACAAGCAAAACGATAAACAATAACCATTCAGTATGCGTCTATTTACACATATGTATGAGTTCACATATGATTTCATTTATTTATTGAATATACATAGACATATACGTAGATACATATATGTAAGGCCAATTCCTGAACTGATGCTAATATGAGTTACAATAATAAGTTCTGGAATAAGAAACTCGTAAATATAAAAATAAAACTTTTGGTAATTTGAGAAATCTGGTTTACTTGATTAAATAAATACTTATCTATTAAATTCTTTTCAATACCATTCTTAAGGCAACAAAATCCTCACATCTAATTACTCCAGTATCCCAAATTCTTAATTAACTTGCCAAAAGGATTAAAACTTTAAACTAGTAAAGAAAATTGATAAATTGATCCCAAAATAAATTATTTAGAATCAAATTTAAACTCCATCGATTTAACTTCACTAATACCACAATTAAGAAAGAAAGAAATATATATACATATATCTATCTATCTATCTATCTATCTATCTATCTATCTATATATATATATATATATATATATATATAGGATGAGTTATAATACAAACTCCTTAAAATAAGAAATAAGAATTCATCTTGATCATCCATTTGCCATTAATCAATGGTTCAAGATTAAGTTATCACATGCCCTATAATTAAGGGACGGTTATTTTCGTAATATTATATAATTACCATTATACACTAATTTGTTTTAATCACAACACACATCTTCAAAAATCAATGGTTCAAATTTGTTCTCATTTCTTATTTTTGAATATGTTTTATTTGAACCCAATCCTATATATATATATATATATATATATATATATATATATATATATATAACATGACTCACGTAATATATATATATATATAACATGACTCACGTATAAAAGCTTATTAGCTATAATCCAACTCCAACATTTTAATAATAAACAATTAGATTAGCTAAAACAAAAATCTTCTATGTAAATCGAGGCTTGACCATTCGTTTTGCATACAAGGATTTATTTTCATTATGTTCCTACTTTATTTCAAAACAAGATATGCATCCACTGGAAGCCTCCAAAATAAAGTGCTGCAATTATGATTTAACTACTGAAGCTTACCAAAGATTGAGGAATCAAACTTCTAAGTAATGAAAACTGCTTTCAGCCGTGCGAGAACTCCAAGATTGAAATTTGTTTTTTTTTTCTTCTTCTCAGATAAGGTAACGTGAATTCTATATAAATGATAAGCAAGCTTAACCCTAATAAGAATCCTAATCATATTAGAACTATGATTAATTAAATCTTGATCTTATATAAATATAAAATAAAACTTGGGCTCAACAGAATAATATTCTACAAAGCCCAATTTGAGAATAAATAATATAATTTGACAATTACATAAGCCCAAAACTTATTTTATTACTTAGCCCATATTTTGTTTTTCTTTGTAAAGTAATTTCTGAAAGCCCTAAAATAAATTCTGAAGTTTGTTTTCTAGCTGTGGGTGCAACACGGACTCCCTAAAATCCAACACAAAATTGAGCATGATAAATATTCACAAATTCAATATAAATTATTTAAAATTTAAAGCAATTTAAATCCAGCAAAAAGTGGGCCTTACATATATTGCCATATACATAGTAAAAACTGTTAAACTTATATAATATTAAAGTTAAAATCATTATTACTTTTTTCTTTGAAGCCGTCATATCAGTTGTTGTTAGTGCTGTCCACGGGTCATGAAACCGCCGGTTTCAGGCCCTGAATTGGCGGTTCCAGTTATACCTTGGAGTGAACCGAAATAGGCCAGTGAACATAGACAAATGGTTCGGGCCCTAGCAAATTTTAGACGGTTTTGATTTAGGGCTAAACCGTCCTATTTAATAGTTAAATCGACGGTTCAATCCTTTATTTTTTTTCTTTCAATATTTGTGTATATTTTAGTTTGTATTTTATATCATATTTAATCTAATTGACAAATATATAAATATGAAAATGAAATGCAAATAAATATATAGAATTTAAAGTAAAAACAAAATTCTCATTATTATTAAATTCAATCGAACATTAACAATTTACAAACTTTAATAGTAATAAATAAAATAAAATACACTTTTTGCCTCCTAAATAATTATAAATTTACAACTAAGTTATTTTTTTCTTACAAAAATGAAAATATAAAAGGGGAGGAGGGAAAGGAAAATAATAAAAAGAAATTAACTGCACTTCTAATTAGTTCAACGTTTTCATTAAACATACCAATAACATCTTGCACATATAAATTCAAAATAAGACAAATACATATTATGAAAATATTTTCCATCAAAAGGCCTAACCGACTGCACCTACATTGTACTCTCAACCAACGATTACCGCCTGTTCCGATTATCCTATAGCATGAACCCCAACTAACCCTTATTTTTATGATTCCTAATTCCGAACCAAATTAAAACAGTGGTTAATGGTTTCAAAATTGTTGATTGACGGACCGATTCTGGTTCGGCATCTCGATTTGTCCAGCTCGAACAACACTAGTTGTTGTAACAAAACCAAATATATTCTTCAAAATAAAAAATAATGCAAAATAATACTCCCTTCATCCATCAAAAGTTTATATTTAATTTCTTTTGATCTATCCATCAAAAACTTATATTTTTCATTTTTTAAAACATTAACTACATTCAATTTATTCACTTATTTACAAAAAAATATACACAGTCCATCATTTACTTTCACTATCTATTAATATAATTCATTTATGATAAAAACTTGGGTGAGCTCCGCCTCACCGTGAGCTCGCCCTTGTTTTTTTGTTAAAATAATTTTATATTAATGATGATAAGTAAGGATAATTAGATTTTATTCATTTATAATTAAATTTATTAATTCATAATTATGGTTTATTAATTCACAAGTAAGGTTTATTAATTCATAATTAAGGTTTATTATTCAAAAATTAGGGTTCATTAATTCATAATTATGGTTTATTAATTCAAAAGGTTGGTTTATTATTCAAATTAGGGTTTATTAATTCATAATTAGGGTTTATTATTTAAAATTAAGGTTTATTAATTCAAATTAGGATTTATTATTCAAATTAAAGTTTATTAATTCAAAACTAAGATTTATTATTCAAAATTATGGTTTATTAATTCAAAATTATTATTTATTAATTCATAATTATGATTTTATTAATTTATAATTAAATTAATTAATTAATTAATTAATTAATTAAAACTAATTTAATAATAATTAATTAATTAAGTGATCTCAGCGCACAGAAGACCACCTCCTTATTTATTATCTTAATTCACTTTATATCATTATACTTTATTAAAATTCGTGAGAGATTAATAAACAGTAATAGAAATTTTTCCCCTGCGACGCCCACACAAATCTCTAAATGCACTTGAGGTTTTTCGCCGTCGATATTTCGGTGGCTCCCCCTAATCGCATATAGCCAAAACCCTAAAAACCCTAATTTCCAAATCATCCAGTTTCTATATAAACTACTCAGCATCCCACTTTTACCATATCTTAGCGGCGGAGCCAAGCAGAGCACAAAGCATAAGGCAGAGCCGCCTTTCACTGCCGTGCCGATTTCCAGCTCCATCCAGCTTTCCGCATACCAATGTCAAGAGCTTCGACTGTTTCTCTTTCTAATATGCTAAGTTGGATTACAATTATTTAGTTTTCTTTAGATTTTACTTCGAGAGGAATATGATGATTGATTTTTGTCGCCCCAGGCTTAATTTGCATCTAAAATAAGATGCAACGTGGTGATTGACACTTCTAGATCTGATTCCTCTCGAAAAACTTTCATTAAAATTTGCCATTATTTATAGATCTTTGAATGTTTCAAGATATTTGAGTTACATGATGATTGATTTTTGTCGCCCCAGGCTTAATTTGCTTCTAAATTTAGTTGCAACGTGGTGATTGACACTTCTAATTCTGATTCCTCTAATTTTTTCATAATTTTTTGAATTATTGAGATAAGCACAAAGAGGCGTGATGATAATCTACCCATATAGATATATTTTCTGCATTTGAATGATGAATACTTATCATGCACTACCATCTGATCTCTTATTCATATCTCGCAGATTCAATTTTTTCGCAGTATTTTCTAATTTTCGATTTTTTTTTAATTTTTGATATTTTCGTTGATGCAATCCGTGATGAAATTTGTTGTCCATTAGCTGATTTTACCAGTGATTATGAAAAACAAATTCACCATCTTTCGGCTGAGATTGCTCCTGATTGAAACAATGTTTACTTTAATTTCAATAATGTTTGCTTTAATTTCAACAATTATTTGATTAATAATGCCTGTGGTATCTAATGTCAAGAACTGTTATATTTCTTGATGTTTCGTTTTTGAGGGCAAAGACCAACTCGAACAGGCCTTGCGACACAGTTAGCTTCTCTACAATAAGCTTTCTGTTACTGTTTTCCTGTCTACATACACTTCCAAAATTATTATTTTATCTCTAATTCCTTTTTTTGTTTATTTAATCATTCTTAAAATTCCGATTTTCCATTCTTGAACATTCAAAATTAAGGTTTCGTTTTTGCAGGTATTTACAACATGGATTTGTTATTCACGTTCCTTATGTTTATCGGGACTCTAACAATATGTGGCTCATTGGACATTTAAATAGTTTCTCAAACCCAATATATTATAATGGTTTTACCTTGTGAATGATTGTGTGTGAATGGAATTTGATCCCTTTTCAGATGTTATTTTAATTTCCTAATTGTATTTTGCAGTGGTTTAGTCCAATTAGTTTATGCCCATGGTATCTAATGTCAACGACTGCATTATATTTCTTGATATTTCGTTTTTGAGGTCATAAACCAACTTGAACAGGCCCTGCGACACAGTTAGCTTCACTATAATAAGCTCTGTTACTCATTTCCTGTCTAAATAACCATTGAAAAATATTATTGCATGTCTTCGGAGTTTTTGGTTGATTTAATCCCACTTATGGACTAAATTTTAGATTTCCCCCTAAAAATTCCAAAAATAAATAAATTCATTTATTGACGACTCGTATGTTTATTGGGAATTAGGATATCAAGGTTTTATGCTATGTTGCTCATTGGGCATTTATGGTTTTCTGTAATTGTAGCATTGATGTTGTAGGTGCAATGAGCTGCACGAGCTGAGCAAAGCCGGTGAAGGTGATCTCATCCGGCTACACTCCTGCCTTCGCCATTTGCCCAAAAAAAGGTCACTGCCCACTCGCCACAACCGTGTTCTGCACATCCCTTTAAACGGGCGAATCCCATAGTGTATGTTCGCACATTTTGTATACAACACGACGACAGAATTACCTACATAGACAATGCTGTCTAGTCCTAGTTTGGACGGCAGCACCATGAATCCCTCTCCCAAAATCATGAGCTTCAACCCTGACGGCTCGATTTCAAGGCACTAGCGAAGGATGATTGATTAGGAATGACGCCTAATCCGATCATGTCACGGAATCAATGCATCTTTCTGTTCATTATTGGCGCCGTATCTTGGCAAAAGAGAGGTCCATAACACCACATTCTTGTGAAACTTCTCATTGAAAGCTCTCTTACACTCCTCAACCCTCTTGCAATTCGCATAAACATAGCCAAGCTTTATAATTTCCCCATGAATTTGAGTCCATAAACAGAAGTCACCAATTTTACCACAACTTGATAGAACAGAGCACAGAGTGCATGAAGTAGGCTTCTTTCCAATGCCAACCATCTTCCCAAACATTGATAAGAGTCTCATGATTCCTCCCTATCTAATATAGCCCGCTAATAATAGATATACACGAAATGACATTTCTATCCGGCATCACCTCAAACAGTTAGAGTCGCCTCCTCCATTCTCCCATTGTGAACAAGCCGTGGACCATTGCGTTCCATGCGGCCGTGGCCCTCACGGGCATCTCCTGGAACAGTCCCTTTGCATCTTCGATCCTCCCTTTGTTAATCAGGTCAGAAATCCCTCGCGGCTAGCCAGCTCATCCTCTCCTCAGCAAAACCCTCTCGTGAGTCGACCAAAATTCTTCTCTGCTCTGATACCATGTTAAATTTGTAGAAGATTGAAGTAGAAATTCTGGAAGAATATTAGAAGAAGAAAAGAAAGATGTAGAAATGAAAAGGGGAAGAACACAATAGATTACATTGTGAAGAGTTTTATATTGATTCTCATGTTATCCTCAAATGACAATTACATAAGAGTATTTATAGAAAAGATTAGAGATTGTATCTAACAGATTTTGTAACAAACTAGTAACTGCTCCTAACAACTATTAATTCCATGTGTTGAAGCCACGTCCTCTTATAGCATTGTTGCATGCTTTAACTAACTTTCATCTTCAACTGCAGCACACTGCATGATCCATTCAGCTGACTTCCATGCTCAGCTGCATCACTGCATGATTGATAACATCTAAACCCAATATGCAAGAGTATAATAACACCATTCTCATCACCCTTGCTTGAGAAATGCACTGATCATCATCGTCCAAGAAACGACGTTCTTCATGTGCATTTCATCGAACAGCTTCATGCCCATCTCGAGGCTCCCGCAGCTGACACAGCCCTTGATCTGATTCCACATGACTGTGTCTCTCTGGGGCGTTACTTCAAACGGGTGCAGCGCGTCCTCCAATCTGAAGGCGTCAGATTAGAAAAGATCATCTTTGTGCGTGAGTACACATCGCGAGACGAAGTGGTTTCGTTTGGGGATTTTGGGTCTTGATCGAATCTTCGTTTGTTGGAATTGCTAGGTTTTATGCGGATATCAGATGAAGATGAAGGCATTCTTGAATCAAAGAGTTTTCTGGAAAAAGGAAACTTTTTTTTTTAATGTAGCGTGAAATGTTGGCGTTTCTGATCATGGTGAGAAAGCTCTAAATAATGGAAAACGTCTCAATCTATGAATTCAAGAAGTCGAGAAATCTTCGTCAGCGAAATATGTATCTGTGACTAACTGTGACTGTCTGTAACTGTAAATTTAATCTTAAGTATGGATGTTTCTCAGCTTCAGAAAGTCTAATTTGCGCACTGTTTCTCAACTGTTATTTATTTCTGTATACATTATAATCTTTATTGCTTATGATGCTTTTAGTTATCAACTAATTATTCGTCCATCTTATTTTCTATGTAATTGACTAAAAAATTATATAATTAATATAACTAAATATAAGTCTAGGAAATCCGTTTCCAATTCCACGTATATAGGTAAAAAGTAGGAAGAACAGAAAATTATAAAAAGTAGGAAGAACAGAAAAGAGCTTTATTAAGATTTTTTTTCTTTAATATACATGAATATTGTTTTTTTTCCTTTGACATCAACTTTCTTTAAAAAATTCAAATAGCCAGGTGTTATTCCCATGGCTTCAAGAGGTATTCACGTTTGGCATATTCCGGCTGTTTGGCATATTCCGGCTCTGATAGAGATCTTTGGAGATCTTTAGAACATCCTTGGGGTAATGCGCCAGGTGCCGTAGCTAACCGAGTAGCTGTAGCAGCATGTGTAAAAGCTCGTAATGAAGGACGTGATCTTACTGCTGAGGGTAATGCAATTATCTGTGAAGCTTGCAAACGGAGTCCTGTACTAGCTGCCGCTTGTGAGGGGAAAGAAATCAAATTTTGAGTTATATGCCAACGTTTTGATTATCTAATTTGTATCATGAAAATATTTAGGGAAAAATTCGGACTTGATAATCACGATGTCGTTGTGATTATATTAACATAAAACTCAGATTAGGTTGACTTGACCTGCAGCAGACTCTTTGTGGATTTGACTTGTGCTCAGACCTGATTCAGCATCGCAACCCGCTTGACCCAACTAACAATAATAATAAAAAGTCTTGTGTGTGTGTGTTGGCCTAGTGGTAGAGTGGTTAATGCCCGAGGCCAAAGGTCTCGGATTCGAGTCCACCGTGACGCAGCCTTTAAAATTTCTCTATTAAATTATCAAAAAAATAAATAATAAAAAGTCTTATTTGCTTTCATAAAAATGTAATTTACTTTTACCAAAAGTTTCATTCACATATATATTTATAGTATGACTTGTTGTTAGGGATGAGCATTAAGTCGGTTCGGTTGAAAACAGAACCGAAAGTCTAAAATCGAACTGTTCAAAAATTTCAACCGAATGACCAAACTTTTTTTCAAATCGAACCAAACCGAACTGAATTTTAAATTTCGATTTCGGTTCGTTTTTTGATTAATCGAAATTCTAATTACTACTTCAATAAACTATTAAACTGACTGCCAAAATTAATCCAGAAAATGATAAAACCTTAAATTTAACACTTCCACAATCTAACCTTAAATTCAACAACATTCATAGCATAAATCCAACTATCAAACACTGACAACAATAAATTAATATTGAGATAAATTCATCGTTATGCAATATTTAGATATAGCACTTTATAAAATAATATATTCTAGAAATATTTAAACTATATCATATTTATTATAATTAAATATGATTAAGCCCACTAACTTTTAAATTTAATATGGTTACCATTTAGTTTAATCCATATGTGCCCATAATTTTTAATAATTTAATTTAATATATATATATATATATTAATAAAAACTTGATTCGGTTCGATTTAAACCGAAATTTCGGAATGCTAAACTGAACCGATCTGAAAAAATTTTGATTTTCAATATTTGCATCCAAACCGAAACCGAAGCTGTTAAAACCGATCAAATTATCACTGTTCGATTCGGTTATTTGGTTTGGATTCGATTTTGCTCACCCCTACTTGTTGTAAATAAACGTGTCATTTGCTTTTAGGTAAAGTTCATTTGTGAATATATTTATTATGTCACTTATTGTAAATAAACATCTCATTTTCTTTTTAAGCCAAATCTTATTTATGCATATACTTATTGTGTCACTCGTTGTAAATAAACATTTCATTTAATTTTTAAACAAAGTTTCATTTATGAATAAATATTGAGATTTTCTAGATTAACATTCATTGTATCATTCGATATAAATAAAATACTCATTAGTGTTTAAGCAAAGTCTCATTTATATTATTCCTGCTTTATATACATAGTTTCATTTGTTTTATAAAAGTATCATTCTCTATAAAGAAAGTCATATTTATTTGAAACAAAGTATCATTTATATAAAATAACTAATATATTAAAATGACTGTGGACAGGATCAGATCAAATCACACGCTCCGAGCTACATCCGCACATATGGATGGTCCTTCAAAAGACCACCTCTTATATTAAAATAATAAACGCCAAAAAAAAATCCACCTCTCTCACCTAGCAGTACTAAAGTATTATCCCATTTTATTATAATCTTTTTGAATATTTAGTGCTATAAGATCACAAAACATCCAGTTCTTGAAAGAACATACATACACAGTTTTCTATAACTAACACGTTAAAACCAAAAATTAGCAGTCTTTGAATGTGCGGAAACAAAAATCTTATGGCATGGCTTAATCTAGTACACTTAATTAGCATTACAAGCATGGATTTAAGCATTTTTGTTACAGATTGTAGAAGAACTACAAGCTTGGATATCCCCAAGAATGAACGTATTCAAGCAGTACTGAAGCCAGCCATATTGATAGGAGTATCAGTACTAGTGCAACTGATAGAAGCTCAACTGAAGGATTGCGTACTGAAGACTGAAGTCAAGCTGTTCCGACCTATTTGTTATCTAAGTCGCTCGCAATCGTACGAGGTCCCTATATAGCGGTAAGGTCAACCCAGTCATACTCTCAAGGAAGGCTTAACAAGGCTACGGTTCTATGTCACGCACAAAAACAGAAAATAAAAACTAATGTCCAAACATAATAGAGGGTTGTCTCAGAACAGACAAAAATAGGAAAAGAAACGAAAACATGAAAGGGGTGTACTTGGACAACAATAGGAATTGGTAGATACACGGAATTGAAGATGATGTTCTAGGGTTCAAACTCTATCCTCGTCATTAACGGGCCAACGGCCAATGCACAATGCAGTAAACTATCAACGTCCTCTCACTTAGCGTTCAACATAAACTAGCCTCTCGATCTTGTCTATGCTAGACTCGCAATTAACGATAAACTAGTCTCTCGACACTGCCATCATCAACTACTAATGATAATCAAACACCAATATAATCGATAACAAACACCTATCCACATATATTAATCACTCAACAACAGACTAGTCTCTTGACCACGCTCGTCATCAAATTTATATTCAACATAAATCTGCTCTCGCATTAATTCATTATCAAACATAAGCACATATCAAAGCTGCACTATTCTTTCAAACTCGTGTACCATGATCATGAAATAATCAATCTATACGGATAAATAATTGCAAATCATCAACACAACAATCACGATTCAAGACAAGAACCAATCCAATAATTATTTTATTATAAATCGATAATTCGTTCTCACGTTAGAAATTAGTCTCATAACAATTACAAACATAATGAAAAGAGAAAAACTTACAAACCGATATTGACAAATTCGTAGTCCAAAAATCCGAGATCGTACAATCCAAATATAAGATCTAAAGAAAAGGAAAAGGAAAAGAAAAAAAAAGAAAAAGAAAATTTCGTGTTGAGTGATCTCTATAGGCAGCTGAGATCCATAATTGGATAAATGATTGCAACTCATCTCTAAAGAAGATTGAGCTCAATCCATACGGATAAATAGTTGTAAATCATCAACTCAACAATCATAATCATCAACACAACAAGACAAGACGAGTCCCTGCTGGCAAAGGGAAGAAGGTGGTGGAGATGAAGGAGTCCGAGGAGGAAAGCCCAGAGTAGTCGCCACTGAAGAGGAGGAGGTGAACTGTTGCTGAGATGGCTCAACAACTGCTCTTTGACGAGCCAGAGCCCATACTTGAGTCTGAGCTTGAACCCAACCCAAGCACAATCCACTTCCCCTTACCAATAGCCTCCCAGCCACCCATGCCCACAGCCTTACCCCCTCATATTCATGCACCCTTTCTAGCATCCCTCCCACCTCAAGCTGAAGTTTCTCAGCCCCAGCCTGAGGTGTCCCTAGTACATATACCTTCAGCCTCACCCCCTTCACCAGTCCATTCAGCCCACTCTACTGAATCCTCTGAGGGATTCGTATATATAACCCCACAAGCCAAGCTAGCCTCTCGCATAACCACCCTTAAAAATAGACTTACCCAAAGAGCCCGCAACTACCTGACCAAAAAAAATTCTATCCTTGCCAGCTTACCCGAAGCTTTGGCTCGGGCAACACGGCTATATATTTTTCTCCAGATAAAGACGACACATTATTATCAGCTCACTGATCTCATCAAATTTGAGTCGTAGGAGAAGCTTGTTCAGCAAGAGACGGAGCTGGAGGACGCCTATCGGATTGCCAACATCTGGAGAACCATAAGGACTTTCGAGTCCATAGTCCAGGAGATCATCGATGATGCTCTGGCTTCTAGAACTACAGTGAATATGAGCCCAGTGGAAAATGAGGTACAAGGAGCTAAAGGAGAGGGAGTTGCTTTGTTGGAAGAGGAAGCAGCTGTAGGCCGATTCAAACAATGCGAGTTTTGACAAAGTCTCCAAGACAACCCGATTCAAGCAATGCAAGTTTTTTGTATTACATTTCATGAAAGATATTGTTGAAGAGATTTTGAAGAGTGGTTCAATTTCTCTATGTTCATATGTAAGATCGTATATATAATTTTTGCTCTTATTCAATAAAAAATTATTTATTTTTTATATAAGAGTGCTAATATTTTGTTTTTAAATTGTTAATAGTTTCAAAATCAGACTTATTCCCAAGAGGACATTGACATTGATGAAGTTCGTGTTGAATATGCCAATCTCATACTTCTTCACATATAGTATTGTGATGTTGTCGCTTGGAGATTCATTCATGTTATTTTTGTGATGTTGTGGTTGTAAATACATGATATTGTGATTGTTTTGTAGTGTGATGTTGAAGATATGTTTATGTGATGAAACCAATATTTTTACACTGTGATTTTGTGGCTGTAATTAGAACAAATTGAATGTTGTGGTCAATATTTTGATTTTGAACGTAACGAAATCATGTATATTTTAATCTTTCTCATTATTAAGTTGCAAATTATTAATTGTATAGGTTTTAAATAAAGAAATTAACTGCGGTTGAAATTGGAAACCGTAGTATAAATAATATAATAACTACAATTTAATAAGTCAACCGTAGTCTTTCTGATAAATTAACCACAATTGTAATTTAAAAATAGCAGTCTAAAAGATATAATAATTACGGTTTAAAAAAGCTAATCGTAGTCTTTATGTTAAATTTACTACAGTTGCTAGAAGAAAATGTACAAATTCGGTATTAACTACACTTTAAATAAAAAAATGTAGTAATAATCATTATTAGACTACGGTTTTTATAAGTACAAAATCGTAGTCTATGACTACCAAAGACTACGTTTTCCCCTCCATAACGTAGTAACATCCTAAAATAAACTACAGTTTTAATGATATTAACTAAGGTAAATTACTATAGTCTAAGTCTAAACAAATAGACTACGGTTAAAATGCGTAGAGTATGTGCGAAATTATTTGTAGTCTATAGCTGATATAGACTACGCTTCTCATGCGTAGTGTATGTGCACATACTTTTCTCCACACCACAGTCGGACACGCATATAGACTACGCTTTTATGCATAGTTAAAGACTGTTTTTGTAGTAGTGTCGATTAAGTGTTTTAAGTCAGTTTATGTTTTCAGTAAGGTAAATTCAGTAGCCACCACATTCTGCAAGCACATCAGTTATTAGTCCAACTGACCAGCTGTATTAGCAGCCATCAGATTGACTAATTTATATCATTTAGTACAAGACTCTCTTTATCCGAATCGACCAAGAAGATCGACACCGATCGAACATCGGCACATCCGATCACCACAACCAAGAGTGAGTCGATAGTTAGTCAAGTCTTGTGAATAGAACTTTTTTTAAATTTGTCTAACTGGTATATTCCACCTCCAATATAACAGTACGTACCCCGATGGACCCATCAAGGATAAAATTTAGATAAAATATATTTGCAAGTTTAAAAAATGTTGTTACTAATTTTCAAATAAGTGACTTTGAAGTTTTTTTGTTGTTTAATAAAATTCGGTAGAATTTATTTGCAAAGTAAAAGGAAATTAAGATTAAAAAAATGTAAATAAAACATTGTTGCTATATTTCAAACATAAGTTTGTTAGGTTACACAAAAGAGAACTTACCACTACACCATACGATATACTTTTGATATTTTTTTCTTAGTAAATATATATTCGTATATTATTATGTATGGGCCCATAAATTTCAGCTCCTTGAGCCGTCACCCAGGCCTGCCCACCCTCAGGGCCGGGCTTGAATGAAATCGGCGATATCGTAAGTACAAAATATATCATAGGTTCGGATAATTAAAACTAATGTTGGATTTAGTTAATCAGAAACACTCATGAACAACAAATTACGAGAAGCCTAAAAAAGCTTGATAATTACAACATTATCCAACTAGATGATTGTGCAAGACTTCCTTCAAGAGATTCCACATTTATTAAATCATGGAAGTGGGAGACAGGGCCAAACTAAAGATGGATTCACAATAATATTCAAATAAAAAGTTGGAAGTTCTAGCAGATTATGAGGCAAGCAAGAATTTACGGTTCAACTTTCCTGCCATTGAGACAAAGCTTCCAACTTTATCCAAAAATCTTAATTTCGAACGTTCATCCTGACAAGAAAAGAATTATTGCAACATTTATGTAAGATTTTGTTATACATAATCGGTTAGGTTCGATTTTGAATACAATGGCTGAAGGCCAGCAGCTTAGATCTGTTGCAAGGCTTCTTCTGTTGCTCAACTTTTGCATGTATGCTGTAGTGCTGGGAATTGGTGGCTGGGCCATGAACAGAGCTATTGATCATGGTTTCATAATTGGTGTGTAATTTTGTGTACATATTGAAAAGCTATAGGCGTGTTTTGGTCATTTTACTACTATATAACATTTCGTAGAATATTATCAAATTTAACATTTCTTTCGACTATAGCTCTTAAACTACTTTCGTGTGTCTGCCTCTTTTGTGCGTGAAGACTAACGGCCTTGGTGGTGTTTCTATAATCAGGTCCAGGACTGGATCTCCCGGCACATTTCTCACCAATCTCCTTCCCAATGGGGAATGCTGCCACTGGATTCTTTGTGGTGTTCGCTATGCTAGCCGGAGTGGTTGGCGTCGCCACCGCCATCTCGGGCCTAAACCACCTCCGCCACTGGGACGCCGGTTGATAAATCTAGTTACGTGAGTATGCGAGATTTATGTAAAGCAATAAAGAACACCAAGACTTTTACGTGGTTCGATCGTTAATGAGATCTACGTCCACGGAGGAGTGATTCCTCAATACTTTCACTATGATTTGAGTACAGTGAGTGTAGTTACAAGCTCTTAGCATTCAATAAGTTGTCAACCCTTCTACTGTCAATTTTCCTTCTATTTATACATATCTGAGCCTGCGCCTAAAGGCGTGCCCAATCTCTCCATTGGCCGGGACTCTTCCTGGCGTGCCTCCATCGTCGGGCTCTTCCTGGCGTGTCCTCCATTGGCCGGGGCAGGGACGCTTAGCCTTCCGTGGGCCACGTGGAGGGTGGCGCCTGACTTTGGTTCTGGGGGCTAGGGTTTTGGGGGCTGATTAGGGCTCGCCTTGGGCTTAACCGCGTGGGCCCGCTACCAACGTTAGGCCCAGCTCGTTTGGGCCTGTTAGTGGGCCTGATCGGTTGGGCCACATCCCATCATAGCCCCCCCGAATAGTCGAGTAACAGTCATGCCGAGGTGGAGTGAAGAAAGCGCTTTGCCGAGGTGAGGTGTTGCTCGGCTGAAGTTGTTGTCGAAGGTGTTGTCTTTTTGACGTGAGGGTTTATTTGGCGATCTGGTTCCGAACTGAGTTGGGTGGTCTGTTGTTCTGGGCATGCACCGCTTGTCGAAGACCGAAGTGAGTTGTCTGTCGCTGGACAAAGATGTCTTTGAAGGACAAAGATGTCATTGGATAACGACCCTGCGCGAGTTACGCCGAGGTCCGATCTGGGGCGGCACCGCTCTTCTGGAGGATGCCGAGGTCCGATCTGAGAGGTGGATCTAGATGGAGAAGTCATGCTGGATGGTGTCGAGGTTCGACTGAGTGACCGCCCTTCCAGGGATGCCGAGGTGTGGCCTGAGCGGCACCGAATCTGGGGGCTGGTGCGCCGAGGTCCGATCTGGATGGAGATATTATCGTAGGGGGCGAAGTCCGTTGATAGGACGCCGAGGTCCGATCTGGATGACCTCGTTATATGTGGGAAGGCCGAGGTACAACCTGAGGCGCCGCCTTCTGGAGGACGCCGGGGTCCGTGTGATGATTGCGAGGTCAGACTGGCGGTCTATCTTACGCTAGCGTACGTCATACGCGCCAGGCAGTAGTTGGGCACTCGAACCGTGTGCACGCGTGGACTCCACATCCAATCACGGGTAGGCACGTGTGGAAGTGGAACCAGCAATTTTTAGGCACCCTTTGTCCTATAAATAGGCCCAAATGAGGCAACTGTTCACTTTCCCCTTCGATGCTTTGTTTGAGAGATAAAAATTCTGAGAAATTTTCCGACTTCTTCCTGATCTCGCTGAAGGAGCCATATATTTCCGTGAAAAGTAAGTATGTTTTCTTCATCTTCTTCTCCGTCTTCTCGCTCGAAAGTTCATTTACGCCTCGGGTTCCGGCCGCCGTTCCCGATGTAAAGGACTACATGTGCTATAATCGCCTTGGTAAGTCCATAGGACTTAGTCCTAGGGTTCCGCCAGTATCATCGATATGGGACGGACTTAGGGTGGGCGTGGCGAGGTCGAGCTTGACATTTGGAGGAGCTCAAGTAGTAAAGGAATCTGGGATCTCGGAGGCGTGGTGGTGCTGCCGCAATGGATGATAGGCGATGGCCCTCAGGAGGATTTATTACCGTATATGTAGATAGTTTGAGGGCGGGTCTTAGGTATCCTCTGGCCCCAATTTTTCTTAGCTTTCAAGAGTATTTCCAGATCCCCATTTGTCAATTGACCTCGAATTCCATTAGGTCGGTGGTGGGGCTAGGGCTCTCCTGCTATGGGATTGCCGAGGAGTTCTCCTTCGAGGTATTGATGCGCTTTTTTAGTGTCAAGACCATAGGAGGAGTGTACTATCTGTCTCATCGGCTGAAATTTAAGGTAGCGGTGCCCTCTAAAGTGTCCCATGGCGAATAAGTATTTCTTCCCGGGCCGAGGGCATCCGAGGTATGAGTGGGGCCTCGATGCGATGACGGACCGAAAATCAAGCCCTTGGGCCACATGGAGGAGGTGCTGAGCAGCCTTGGTGAGATTTTATCCATAAGTTACACCGAGGATGACCTGAAGAAGGCCGGGCTGAGTGTTTATGGGTCGAAAGCGTCGGGATCAGGGTCTGGACGGGGTGAGGGCATCCCCATCTTCTTAGTCCTTATAAGTCTGATTTTGCTGTGCTAACACGACTTTCTTCTGTCATGCAGTGAAGCTGACGGGGCACCAAGGCTTTTACGTGGTTCGATCGTTAATGAGATCTACGTCCACGGAGGAGTGATTCTTCAATACTTTCACTATGATTTGAGTACAGTGGGTGTAGTTACAAGCTCTTAGCATTCAATAAGTTGTCAACCCTTCTACTGTCAATTTTCCTTCTATTTATACATATCTGAGCCTGCGCCTAAAGGCGTGCCCAATCTCTCCATTGGCCGGGACTCTTCCCCTGGCGTGCCCTCCATTGGCCGGGGCTCTTCCCCTGGCGTGTCCTCCATTGGCCGGGGCAGGGACGCTTAGCCTTCCGTGCGCCACGTGGAGGGTGGCGCCTGACTTTGGTTCTGGGGGCTAGGGTTTTGGGGGCTGATTAGGGCTCGCCTTGGGCTTAACCGCGTGGGCCTGCTACCAAAGTTAGGCCCAGCTCGTTTGGGCCTGATCGGTTGGGCCACATCCCATCACCGGTAGCTTGTCTGCTGCCGCCACTGCCGCATCCATTTCCTGGACCCTTACATGCCTTGCCATGGGGTAATAAGTGTGTGTTGTGTGTTTTAGTGCACGTTTTTTTTTAGGTTGAACAGAAACTTTATGGTGGGATCAAACTCGATGCATGTGAAAATTTAGTGTTTTTTCTTGAAGGTTTGGATGCAAAGAGATTGAGCTGCACGTCAGAAATGCACGTCTGGTGAGTTTTGAATGAAAATTCACCTAGTTTTGTGTGAAATAGCCCAAACATTTATCTCAATTTACAATTTTGACATGACGTATAGAACGTTGCAATTATAACGTTACCTTTATTATTTTTGATCATCCAATTTTTTTTCATCAAAGTTTGTGTAAATATTTACCACTAAAATGATGAAGTTTTAGTTTTTGTGTTCAAGAATTAGAACTAGTTGTGTTGTAATTGCACCGAAAATTGCAAATTTTGGATAGATGTGTTATTTCCCACAATCAACCAAATAAAATGGAAATAAAAGTGTTTTTGTGCTGATGTGCAGAGAACAATGGAGGCTTTCATGATTATTTTGTCTGCTACTCAGCTCTTACACATAGCTGCAATTCATGGAGCTGCTTCAACCACAAGGATTTGACCTAATCATGAATTGTTAATTGTTTAATTTAATTTTCCTAGTTACATATTCTTTTACTTGCTTTTCGGTCATTCATCTTGTTTCACTTGTTGTAAAGGTTGGCAAATCGATTATTCGCTAACACTTTGTTTAAAGCATATCAAAGCTCTGACAAACTTTTATGTCTGATAAAAATTGCCTCCACGAATTTAGCTCAGTTGATTAAGAGCTAGTAGATTTAGAATAAAGACCAAAGATTGAATCCTAACAGTCACAGTGTGGGAGTTTCACCTCCTTATGGATACTAGGCAAACTTCTTAACCATTGAGTCATCATGATTTACCCATTCATATTCTCATGGCAATAGGATGTGGGAGCTCTCGGGGGAGTGCTTCCTCTTTTGGAATAAAAATTTAAAGATCGAAGAAGCTTTGGAGCTAGAGACGATGGTGCATGTTTTCAAAAAATCTCAAGTTTGAATTTTTCATGTTTTATATGTCAAACGAGTTATATTAAAATTTTCTCCATTCAGAAAGTAAAAAAATAAAGACCTCTACTTGAATCGATGTCATAAAGTATAATAAAATAAGGGGCCCCAACTTATATACCCAACTTTCATAATATATATACCACTCATACCCAACCTAAAAATTAACTACAGCCCATACCCAAACCTATTTAAAAAACTATATTTTGAATCAAAGATTCGAAAATTTGGTTTGAAAATCAGAGTTTGCAGGCTTTGCAACTTTGTTGAAAATTTTATTTCGAAACTTGTGTAAAAGTGTGATGTGAGATATCATTTTTTTTGTCTGTTTGGAGACAACCTATACTAATTTTTATTGGATTCCTTTGATTCATTATCAAAAGAGAAGTCTCTGAGAGAGAAGAAAACCTATACTAAATTTGAAAGTTGGGATAGAGTAGAGAAGAAAATTTTGAATTTGTGGAGGTCTGCTTTTCGTCGAGAAAGAAGAAGAAAGATAAGTCAAGCAAAATTTTTCTCAAACAAGGTAAGTTATTAATTGCGAAAACATGAATTTAAGCTTTGGAATATTGTTTAAAACTTGAGATTTAAGTCCAAAAATGTGATTCCGGTTGACTAAACCAACTCTCCGGTCAGTATTGCAGAATTTCCATTTCTTCCAATTCTCGTGAAGAACAACCGGAGATCCGGAGGTAATTCAGGCAGAAAATCTGTATTTTTGTTCAATATATACATATTACTTGTTGTTTCCGCGAAAAATGAAGTTTCCGGTCGGAGAAGTATTGTTTCCGGTCGAAATTCGTTGTTTCCGGTCGACCGGAGAGAACGAATTTCGATCAGAAACAACGCGTTATATCTTGAAATTGAGTTAATTTGTTGTTTCCGATCGACAAACGATGTCTCCGGTCGAGGAAGACTTCTCTCCGCCGGAGAGAAGCTTCCTCGACCGGAGACATCGTTGTCGATCGAAACAATAAATTAATTCAATTTCCAGTTTATATTTTCGATTTGTATAATTTAAATTTTCAATTTCCAGAATTTCTAATAATTAGTTATTAATTCAATTTTCTAATAATTAGGGCGAAACCATATTTTGCTGAGTATTTTCGAAGGAAGGAGTGACAATATGTCGGACTTACCGATATGTTTTTCGTGCATATTATTTTGAATAAATATAGATTTTGGATATGAATAAATAAATATGAATAAATATTGTGTATGGAATGTTAATGCAATGTATGTTTGCTTATTTTGGATAAATTTGAATAAATATTGTATTGGCGAAACCATATGGGCATATTTTGCTTATTTTGGATAAATATGAATAAATATTTTTAATGGTGTTAATGGAATGTATGTTTTGTGGTGTTAATAATGACATATTTATTTTGGATAAATATTGGATAAATATTGTTTTCTGTTAAATATTGTTATATAATGGCGTTAATGGCATATTTATTTTGGATAAATATGAATAAATATTGTTAGATGTGATTGGATATGAATAACTACGTATTTTGGTTATGTTTATGGCGTTAATGGCATGTATGTTTTCCATTTAATTAAATAAATTTTGGTTGATATTTTGGATAATGTGATTTTTGATATGTTTATGGCGTGTATGCTTTCGATTTAATTAAATATTTTGGATAATGTGATTGGATATGAGTAATTTAATATTTTTAATATGTTTATGGCATTTATGGTATGTATGTTTTCGAGAGATAGAATAATATCGAGAGATAAATTAAAATTAATTATACTAAATACTATATTAAAGTTTATCACATCATAAGTTGATTAATTAACTATGATTTAATCAATCCGATCGTCATAGATTACTAGTTGGATATGTTTATGATATGTGGCATTGATATAATTGTAGGTCGATCCTGTTTTCTTGAGGCCTACTATGATAAATGTTGTGGCGGATGTAAAGACATATTATAGGACTGACTATTTTAAGTATATTAAGAATGTGTTGTTAGATAAGGGGGGCGAAGAGTTGGTAAATATATTTAAGGGGGGTTGCTTTAGTCATATGATAGATTGGATTCCCGGGCCTAAGTCTAGTTTATCTTTGCACCATATAGTCTCCCGTCAAATAGAACCTACACAACCGGAAATGCATTTTTTCATCAATGGAAGAAGTATATGTTTTTCCATTAGAGATTATACTCTAGTCACCGGCCTGCAATTTGGGACATCATCATTTGATCCCACATTAGACTACGACTTGAGCGACGTTGAGGTATATAGGATTTTTTGCGGGGGCACACATATTACATTAGGTAATCTAGTAGATAGATTTTGTAGTGA
Source organism: Salvia rosmarinus (assembly GCA_036937905.1). Classification (NCBI taxonomy): domain Eukaryota; kingdom Viridiplantae; phylum Streptophyta; class Magnoliopsida; order Lamiales; family Lamiaceae; genus Salvia; species Salvia rosmarinus. The sequence goes on from CM072819.1 coordinate 49,400,501, forward strand.
TGATGTTAATGCCCTAGATCTTAGTTTATAGTTACGTGTGGCCTATGTTATTCTCCCCATGGATTCGTGATTTGGAGTGCAGAGACGGGCAAGGTAATAGCCGATTGGGTTTGGGCATTGGTTGACGATCGTGTGCGTTTGTCGATTTCCGTGGGGCATACAGTTACCAGATATTGAGATATTATACGACGCATTGTCAACCAAATGCTCAGTACCACTTTTACGGACCAGCCTGGGCACTATATGTTTGGTCACTCGAGATCATACCGGACTTGGGAAGTATACCGGAAAGTACGTCAACCCCACAGCGCATCCGAGAGTGTTGAGGTGGAAGTTCAAGAGTAGGCTCTCACCGGCAGCTGTACAACCTCTTTTTGAGCAAGAGGTACTGAATTTTATTATAATTTTAAATCATGTATGAGGTATTGTATTTATTAGAATATTAAATAATATCTTTCAATTTATTGTAGGTCGATTATCATCTCACAGCGATCGAGCCTGACTCATTCGAGGTTATCACCATTTACTGGGCGTCTGTCTCATACCCCGCTCCACTCGGTGTGAATTTTCTGACACCGTCAAATCCTTTGAGGGAGGGACGACAGTTCCCTTCTCGTCGTACTGTCATTCGGTGTATGAGCCTCGACGTAGACGTCGAGTTCCGAGGAGGGCTCCACAGTTTGTTCAGGATCCCTGAACAAACAGAGTCTCCATCAGAGCAGCCCTCAGAGCCTTCACCTTCAAGATCCATCCAGAGGACATCGTCGGCTGAGTTCGTTGGCGGTTGTTGAGGAGCCGCAACGATCATATGTGGATAGCCATCGATCTGTTGAGAGACGGTATACGGGGAAACATACCAGGCAGGCAGCTTCTTCTTCATTGAGCAGTGGTAGTGAGCACCCCGGCGTCTTAGTTCCATCGATCGTCGTTGGATCCAGGAATCTATTCGAGAGAGTAAAGACAGAGCAGTGCAACGCATCGAGAAGTCTATCGAAGAAAAGTGGATTCCAAAGATGAAGAAGTGGTTTGAAAGTTTCTTAGAGAAGACTCGATGTGGTTGCGCACATAGCACTGATACGTATACACCCGCGCCTCGGGCCGTGAATCTTCCGACGACGACGACGAGAGATGAAGGTCAAGAGCAGCAGCCAAGTCCAGATGTCCCTCGAGCCAGTGGACATATTGAGCCGGCTGAGCCAGCCCTACATCAGCCCAGTGATACCCCCACCCGCTACTCTCCCCAGATCCATGGTACCAGTCCTGGAACTGCATCTCATGAAGAGCCGGCTCGTCATTCCATGCCGGGACTGGACCTATTTAGTGATCCGACGCCTCGAGCGTCGTGAGGCGTAATTTGAGCCTATGCAAAGAACGTTTTTGAAGATTGGAGCAACATGTAACTATTAAGTCTCATATTTGGCAGTTTATAGTATTTCATTATATTTGTTATGTTTTTCATTTTACAGCGATTCATATGCTTAAATGTTTGTAGTTGGAAGTCCGGAGATGTGAACGGGCACGGAGACCTTCTACCGCAATGAGGTCACCGTTGTTAATAGCCCGATCCCACATCCAATTCCGGATAATGTATTGATGCGATCCTAAGAGTATGGAGGATGGCGTTTCTTGACGAGAAAGAATGCATGTATGGTTGTTCGAGTCTTGACCGTCAAATCCAAAGAACGATTTTTGTGTGTATCGAAATAGCAATGTATGGTGAGAGGCTTTTGATGTTCGATGTCCAAAGGCTTGGTAAGTACTTTTTATATAATATGCTTCTTGGCGATTTTTGAAAGTACATCTACTTATATTTCGCACCCACCGTTGCCATTGTGCCTCAGTAGAACCTCGCCGTAGTGGGAGGGTTGTTCGTCAACCCGAGCGATTTATGTTCGTGGGTGAATCTTCGGTTGGTCCCAGCAGACGAACATGCAATAATCCACCCATGGACATACAAGGAGGCGATACAAGATATTGATGCAAGATCGATGGCACACCGCTATGACTTAGAAATGAGTCCATAACGGCTATGGATGTATATGAAAGACACTCTACCAGATGGCAAGGAAGCCATGGGTAGTAAGTGGATATACAAGAGGAAGAGAGATTCGATGGAGAGGTTTCGCTTTTAAAGCCGTGCTTGTGGCTAAAGGGCACACTCGTGATTGAGGGCATCGATTTCGACGGACCTTTCACCGTAGCAATGCTCAAGTCCATCGAATTCTTCTAGCCATAGCAGCCCACTGAACCCAGAGGTTTGGCAATGGACGTTAAAACCGCTTAAACGGTTACCTTGAGGAAGGTAGAGACATCTATATGCAAAGAATCAAGGTTAAGTGGTAGGTGAAGAGCATCTAGTATGGAAGCTTAAGTCCATTTATGGACTTAAGCGTGCCTCCCATCATGGAACTTACGCTTTGACGAGGTAGTAAAGTCCTATGGATTTACCCAAATGCCTAGCGAGAGTTGTGTGTATCGGTTAGATGTCAACGGTGATGTGGTATTTTTTGCACTTTATGTAGATGACATCCTTCTAGTCGGGCAACAACGTGAAGTCATATCGACGAAAGAGTTGGCTATCCGATCGTTTCAAATGAAAGACTTAGGAGATGCGCAGCATATTCTTGGGATCAAGGTTTACCGAGATCGCAAGAAAAAATGTTGAGCTTATCTCAGCGCCTTACATTGATATCGTGATTACTCGCTTTAGTATGCGGACCGCCAAGAAAGGATTGCTACCTTCGCATATGGCTGCCTTTATTCTAAAACGCAACACCTATGACCGCAAAGGAGATAGAGGAAATGAGACAAGTTCCTTACGCTCCGCCGTAGGAAGTCTCATGTACGCAATGCTATGCACGAGGCTCGATATCCGCTATGCGGTAGCATAGTAGCTAGATATCGCCTAACCTCGACAAGCTCATTGACTGCAGAAAGCATATACCAAGCACCCAAAAGGACTCGAGATTATAGGCTAGTTTACCATGCATAGTCTAATGCCTGGGTTATATGCACTCGGATTTCCAAGTGACCGTGATGAGAAAAAGTCAACCTCGGGCTATGTGTTTACCTTGAGGAGGAGCCGTATCTGGCAAGTGGAAAGTGCAAAGCAATGATGCATTGCGGACTCTACCATGGAAGCGAATATGTAGCCGCCGAGGCTTCTAAGGAGGTCAGATGAGTTCAAGAACTACACTCATGGATCTAGATGTGGTACTGGTTTGCCAAGAGTATCATAGTTTCATCGTGATAACTCAGCAAAGCGATGCAAACTCAAGGAACCACGACCCACAAGGAGACCAAACACATAGAGAGAAGTACCATGTCATACGAGAAATCGTTAGGACGAGGTGACGGCTGATTGAAAAGATTGATACGACGGAAAATCTAGCGATCCATTCACAAAGAGCTCGCCGCAAAAGTCTACGATGGACACGTTAGAGGACTTGATTTATTGATGGCACCCACTTAGAAAGGAAACTTTTGTATAAGTTGGAGAAGCAAAGTGATGGTTGTTTGTAATAGCTAGTAGAGAAGACACATTGTATACTAAAAGTTTGCTTTAGTATAGTGGGAGATTGTTGGATTTGTATACCAAAGTTTTGGTTGAGCTTGTATACAATGTTTCCTGCTACCACTATTACAATCTCTATCCGAAATGAATACTTGATTGCATATATCTCGGTCCCTTATCTCATATATGTTAGATCATACAAAGGTGTAGAAGATCACGTAAGTCCGTATGATTGGTCAAGCTTTAATGAGATATAAAAAGTTTCACAACCGAGACAACTTAAGGACGAGTTGTCGGTTTAGCTGCAGATAGATAGAGAAGTGACTTGACTTAGTTGCTTGTCTATGCCGGTACGCCTCCTCGACGTATGAAGGATCACGGTGAGATGTATTCTTCTTTCGATCATCCGTGAAGAACCAAGATCTCGTGACTTACGATGATCTAAACCTCGATAAGGTATTAGGTGAGTATGAGGTCACCATCACTTTGACTTGTTATGAGCGAGGGTTATATGTTCTAACCCAAGATTCTCCGTGATCTCGGGTGGTGGTCCGTCTCAGTATGTCACGCTAGTTATCTCAGACGAGTCACCGTATCCGTTAAGGATGATGACGCCCCTTAATGAGCTCAAAGGTTTATTGTACTAAACCCGCAGTTGAGTTAGCTCAAGTACAATAATAAGGTCGAGTGGTACTACTTAAGAAATAAAGTTATTAATCGTTTAAGCGATGACATTGCTATAAATGATTAACGGACGCTCGATATCTTAAATACGGGATTCAGAATGTCTCATGCAAGCCCGACTCAACTTCGTAATAAAGGGTAAGTCAACATTCTTTCTCTAGTGGCATGATCGAATGTTTATAAATTAATTTATGTTCGGGTCGAACATAAGATAATTAATTTATTTGAGGCCCATCTTATTCCTCGCATTTGATCCTCGGTGGCCCATCCAGGCCCTGAGCTAAGGAAAATCGCCTCATGCTCTCAATTGGCAAGATTTTATTCTCTTTATCCACAAGGATATAATTATATTTATGGTATATGCATAGATCCTTTCCATATAAGATTATGGTAATAATCTTGAGAGTATGGAAATAATCCTAAGAGTATGGAAATAATCCTAAGAGTATGGTAATATTCCATATAGGATTATGGTAATATTCCATAGGATTAAGGTAGTGCATTATAAATATAAGGTATGAGATAATGTCTAGGTTAATGCTCACATATTGAAGAGAGAATTTTCGCCATCTCATTATCGAGAGAGAATTTTCGAGAGTTTGGTTGTGAGAGCATTGGGTGATTTTCCAAGCATTCTCCATAGATCGTCCTCACCGACGCTGGAGATTGGGCAACGGATATACGAACCCGTAAGGTCAAAGGATATGTATCCCTAAAATAATTTTGTAGACAATCGATCCATTCATGATGCATTTGAGGATGAGACTCGATGTCGGGGTCGACTTATTGGATGGGGTGGATTGTCATAACACAATCATCCTTGATACTGGTTTTTTCGTAAGTATTGTATCTTTAATACAATCAATATATATTATATATGTGTAGTATCTGGAATTAATTAATTTTCAATGTTGAATAGACGTATCTGCAAAATTCATGGTTCGAGGTATACGCAACACTTACGTCCATGATTCAAGACCCGCGTGAGGAACCAGTGTTGATTACCCCTGAAAACATTGTTATGGCATGGAGGCCATCAGCGCATTGGGCTGCAGTTGTCCTCGGCTTTGTCGGTCAAAGACCATGGATACGTGCCACGCAGTAACCTATTAATCTGATAAGTTGCAAAAATTGAAATTTTCCTTGTTTATTTTCTCTAAATATTAATTTTTATAGATCATCATGCCATGCGTCCTCGAGCGGCATTTTGTGATATGTCGCGTGGATATGCACTCGGGTCATTGCGTGCTGTTTGACTCGCAATGTTGGCAGATGGACAAGGATCAATTGGATGCGAGGATGATGGACTTGGTGTGCCTGAATAAATTATTGCGGCATTTTCTGAGCTACTCTAGATGGTTCGAGAATAACTCCCACCAAATACCACCATGGAACAATGATGCGATTATTACACCAGCTGAATCTTCAGAGGTATTTGACCAGGACGACAATGTCAGTAATGATCCATTTGCGTGCATGACTGTAGAGCATCTTATTTCTGGTGGGTACAACGAATGTTTTAGCATATAGAAAGAAAATATGTGGGAGTATGTATGAGTTATGTGAGCCATATAAGAAGCCGAGAGGACGAGCGTCGACTAGCAGAAAGTAGCATATACTATGTAATGATTTTTTTATTTTATCTCATGTAATAGATTCTTAGTTATATTATCTTATCGACAATGGATTAATTTTAATCTGATCTTCAATTTCAATTTCAATTTCATTTCAATTCAATTTCATTTCAATTTCAATCTTCAATTTAAAAGATTCTTGGTCAGATATTATCGATAATTGATTAGTTTCTTCATATATATTCAATATACATGTAATAACCTTATTTATATTTGAGTGTATTTTCTTAAATATTCAAAGTTTTTCACCGCTATTCAAGCAAACGTACCAAAAAAGAAAATGGAACTAAAAAAAAGTCGGACGGAGAAGGAAACTTTTACCTCAGATTTCAGGCTGATGGAAACGATCAGTGATTGTATGAGAAACACAACCACAAAAAGGAGAATAGTTTCGAAGTAATGAAAGAGAGGAAGACGTACGTACGCCTCAAGTTTTGGAGAGAGAGAAAATAAATAGTCATGAAAGAGAGAGATGATTGATGACAGCCAACTAAAGGCCCTGCTGCTACTGCTGGTGTACAGAGTTTCTTAGAGTTGCCTAGTGTTGCAGAAATTCTACGCCAACTTCTCATTTTAAATTCTGCGCCAACTTCTTATCAATTTTGATGGATCACTGAAAAGACAAGGACACAGAAGCTTTTCGTTTTTTTTCCCTAATAATCTCAGTAGAATATCAATAGATATTATAAAAAAGTGAAAATATATATTTGTAGTTAAAAGAAATATGGAATACATGTCCCTCATTATGATTGAAATATTTTTAGTTATGAATCATTATTTCCACAATAATCCGTGTTTCTGAATAATGTGAAATAGTGATATAATTTAAAATTTTGAAATGAAGAAACAGAACAATAGATTAATATTTGATTAAGTTAAAATAATAATAATGTTAATAATGTCTTTACATGAATAAGTGCTTTCATTACAATGTCACTCATCTCTGTACAAGTAAGGACACTTCCGACGCGTATGAGATTCATTATCACACAAGCTACATGTCCGTGGTGCACGACTTCTACTACTCAATCCCACTTCTGTTGGATGACGATATCGACCCACTTTCGGACGCCCAGCCTGACGGACTCTAGCATAAGCGTAATTCCAAAGAATATCTCGGAGGAGCAGTCAACTAGATCTGTGTTGAACAAGATTGATCCGATATGAGTATGCTTCGGCTAGCTTTGAAAAATGGTAGTACTCCCCCACATAGTTAGATATATGGTGACCTTTATGACTAAAAAATTTATATAATCAATTATATGTAAGTGAAATCAATTTGATCAAAAACAATTAACATAATTAAACTTAAATTGCAGTATAGTCAAGAATGACATGAGAACACGGTATCATATCCATGTTTCACTCCAAACACGCACACGATTGCGTATTGAGATTCACTCTGAATGTTTTGCTTCCGTGCTTGACTTTGAAAGTGGAGTCTGATGAGGGCACTGCATCGTATCTGTGTGATAGTTCCATTGATACCATCATCTTACGCGTTGCTTCAGGGGTCAATTCAGCCGCGTACCTCTTTGCTGGTTCATGTCTCTCATCGAACCATTTTTCTGTAATTGACGGATTGCCTCAATCATTGAGCAAATTGGCAATCGTCTAGCCCACAATAATCGAGAATTGAATGATTCGGCAATGTTCGATGTCATAAAACTGTAGCGCCTAACGGGCACTGTGATCTAGCCCACTTCTGCACTCCAACCTCCACCAACTTGGTATATGCGCCACTACCATCGGCCTTGACGAGAGACTTTAACATAGCCATCGCTTTTTCAAGTATGCATCTTGGTACGCATAAGCGGCTTTATGGAATAACTTTGCGGATGGTTGCCCAAACGGGGTGATTTTTTTTAGCAGATAGTAGTAGCATAATTCGTGTGCTGCATCAGGGTAGACATACTTGACCGCATTCATTATACTGACATGATCATCTGAAACAATCAACATCTCTAGATTTGATCCATAAGCAGTTTGTAGTCGAGACAGAAACCAAGTCCATGAGACATCATTCTCGATCGGACCAATTCCATAAGCTAATGGAAAAACTTGCTCGTTGCCGTCCTTTGTCACGGCAGCGAATAATATACTTTATTGCGGCCCTTCAGTGCGCATCGTCCACTACAATCACGGGTCGGAGGCATAATGTACGCCTAATCTGCATGAACCGAGCGCGACAAAGAGGTGCGATTAACCGACCATCGATCCAATATCCAAGTCGGTCATCGAACTGGATTGCTCATCCGTAACATATACGAGATAACTCGGTAGTAGCTGAAATGATTCTTCATGTCCACCGTATATCATCTCGATCGCCTATTACGGGCTTGCATTGCTACACTATATGTAACGTGTACACCGTACTCTACCGCAAATCAGCCATAATGGACCTCGGCTTTAGCACTTCACCGTCTTCGCGTATTTTTCGTGATATGGGTGCTGCAATTACACGGGCATTCACCTTCCTTACTCTAATATTCACTAAATTCTGTGCACAAGTATGTATAACATCAAACTTGCGGACAAACCAAAATTCACCCTGCTGCGATGCACGTAGTAGAAAAGGACACTGATTATGATATCGACATTTGAATGTAATCCTCGAATTATCGGAACGAGGAGTAACAAATTCTACTCGACGTTCCAAATGCCATAGCCCCACAGATATCTTCAGTTCACACTTGCTGTCGAAGATGGAACCTTCGCTCAACTCATCGAGTGCGGATCCGAGTCCAGAGGACGAGCAAAGAGATTAACTGAAGCATCATGAGGAATAACAGGGACTAGCCAGTTGCTCATCTCCTCAACTTCTTCTCGCTCTAGGCCTCCTACGATGCGCTTGCTGTTGGATTTGTATACTGGAAGCAGTTTTGGTTGAGCTTGTATACAATTTTTCCTGTTACCACTATTACAATATTCTATCTGAATTGTTTACTTGATTGCATATGTATGTCCCTTTATCTCATATATAAGTTAGATCATACAATGTGTTGTAGATCACAGAAGTCTGAATGATTTGTCAAGCTTAATGAGATATAAAAAGTATCACAGCTGAGACAACTTGAGGACGAGTTGTCGGTATAGGCTGCGGTATAGATAAGAAGTAACTTAACTTGGTCACTTGTCTATGTTGGTGTTGGATTTGTATACTGAAAGCAGTTTTGGTTGAGCTTGTATACAATGTTTCTTGTTACCACTATTACAATCTCCTATCTGATTTGATTAACTTGATTGCATATATCTATGTCCCCTTATCTCATATATAAGTTAGATCATACAGTGTGTAGAAGATCACAGAAGTCTGTATGATTGGTCAAGCTTAATGAGATATAAAAGTTTCACAGGTGAGACAACTTGAGGACGAGTTGTCGGTATAAGCTGCTGATATAGAGAGAAGTGACTTGACTTGGTTACTTGTCTATCTTTGGTGCGTCTCGACGTATTGAAGGATCACGATGAGATGAGTTCTTCTATCTGACCGTAGTGAAGAACCTAGATCTCGGTGACTTACGATGATCTAAACCTCGATAAGGTATTAGGTGAGTATGAGTTGCTGACCATCTCTAATGGCATGAATAAATGTTTATAAATTAATTTATGTTCTGGGCTGAACATAAGATAATTAATTTATTTGAGGCCCATCTTTATTCCTTGCATTTGATCCCTGGGCTGGCCCATCCAGGCCCGTAACTACTGATGAAATCGGCGCCTCAACCACGTAAGGAAAGGATTTGATTCTCTTTATCCTATAAGGATATTATTATATTTATGGGATATGCATAGATCCTTTCCATATAGGATTATGGTAATAATCCTTTCCATATGGGATTATGGTAGTGCATTATAAATATAAGGTAAGAGATAGATTCAAGGTTAATCCACAAATTAGAGAGCATAATTTTCGTCCACCTACATAGTGAGATTCTCGAAAATTAGCTAGGGTTTGAGGGTGATTTCTTGTAGTATTCTCCATAGATCGTCCTCACTCGACGTTGGAGATTGGGCAACCGGGATACTGTCCAGAAGATCGAAGCACGAGTCTCGATCCGATCGATCCGTTCATCCCCGATAGATTCAAAGGTAAACACGAGAAAACCCCTACGTGTTGCAATTAATTATATAGACGCATGCTTGGAATATAATCAATGTATGGTGAATTAAATATCCAAGATAGATCCTCGGGGCGAGGGCTAAACCTAGTTTTCCCTACAATTGGTATCAGATCCTAGGATCAGAATCTTGGCTCTGTTGGATTAATTCACGTTTGATTATTACGTGCGCTTAATTAATTGTTGGATCCGCTCGTTCATCATGGCTCGCTTTGTTTTGTTGGGTTTTGTTTTTCACCACGAGAAAATCCGTGGTTAGATTAGATTTATTTTCTATAAATCTTATCCGTAATAGAAGAACGAGCGAAAGCACGAAGAACGAGGCGACGAAGGACGTCGGAAACACAGGCGCGCGGTCGGACGGCGTGCGGGCGGCAGCGGCGGCGTCGCGGCGGCGCTTCGCGATCACGTCGCCACAGCGTGCGCGTGTTTTCTCGGCGGACCCGGGCGATGCGGGCGTGGCGCGCGGCATGAGCGCTGGTGGCGCGGCGCGCGACTTGACGCGGGAGCCTCGGCGGCGCTCGGCAATAACGCGACGGAAACCTCAACGCGTCTCGGCGCGGGTGATGCGAGGCTTGCGAATCACGCGCAAGGCCTCGGCGACGCTTCGGCGGCCTCAGCCTAAGAACTCGCGCGGGAACCTCAAAGTGTGCGGCGGCCTTTGGGCGGCGAGGCGCGCGCGGCGACAGCGGGCGCCCAGCGGCGCTTCGGCGGCGCGGCTCGGCAATAAGACGACGCGCGCAGCGTCGGGCGCCCGGCAGCGAGGCGCGAGCACCCTCGGCGGCACTCGGCGGGGGCTCTCGGCGGCGGCATCTTCTCGGAAGGGGCGGGGGTTGCTAGCGAATGGTGGCGGCGGCAAAGAAAGTCGCGCATGGGCTGTGCCCTAGCGCGCGGCCCAGCCCTTGTTTCTGACCCGACCCGTTTGTTCTGGGTCGACCCGACCGGGTTCGGCCCTGACCCGTTTTTCAGCCCAGATCCGATTTTTCGACCCGGTTCGGCCCGTTCCATTATTTCGGCCCGAATCCAGTTTTGACGAATCCGGTCCGTGCCCGTGCACGCGAGGCCCGTTTTCGAAGTTTAATTCTGTACTTTGCTATTCTATGTAATAGATTAGGCAAGATAGTGCAGGTTCCACGAGTGGGCCACGATGAACGTTTTTATTTTATTTTTTATCGTTCATTGCATGTCGTGGATGTTTAAATTATGCAGTAGCATGCTATGTATGTTTAAATTACGTTGACAAACCTTTAAGTGTTTTACGTATTTAAGTGCGCATAGTAAGCATGCTAGGTTTATCACGTTTTCAAGCATATTTTAGAATTCTGCGAGCATGTTTTACATGTTGAGTTCTATAGACAAGCATGCTAGGATTACGTGATCTGCATGGACAAACCTTTTGAACAAAAAGACTAAGCAAGCAACCCGACATATTAATTTTTCCAAATTAAAATGTCAAGACCTCCACTTTTGATCTCTAAACAAAGTGATACTGTTGTGAGCCCAAGTTTTGTGCTTTTTTACGTGTCTTGTCTAGGTCTAGATCGAGTCTTTTGTGTCTTTCTTGTTGTGTTTTGTGTGCGGGAGGACACATTGGTCCGAGGAACAAGGCGGGCGAAATGGGCAAGAAGGGTGGAACTTGCTTGGCGGGTGAGCAGAGATACGATGCACCTCGAGGGCACAAGGAGCTTAGCTTACAGCACTGGGCTTCAAACTCCAGTGGTTGTTCCGTTTCACGGCGTGACCTCCTACTGAGACCGCAAGTTCAATCTCTAGAAGGGTAGGCTAATGGGCAAGCGGAAGTGAAGAAGGCGGCGAGACCAAGAGGAAGAAGGAGGCAAGAGAGGCGGAGAAGAGGTGATGGGCGAGATACGCGAGATCCAGGCGGATCTCGCTAAATCCGAAAGGATGCGCTCAGCCCAAATCTCATGAAATCCGGAGGAGATCATCCCAGATCCATCTGGACAAGGAAAGAGCGCCGATCGCAAGGAAACCCCGAGGTCTTCCACCAATGGGCCATCACCATCGCGGATCCTCTCGCCTATATATATGGATGAAGGCGCGACGTGCGTCTCTTCCACACTCTTGATCTGTTTTCTTAGCATCGAATTATAATCACACCCACCACCACATACATTAAGTCCTTGGGCAAACACTTTATTTACTTTGTCGTATGTTTTGCGGCTGCACTTTGGGCTCGCCGTTTCTATTCGTTCAATTAATAGTAAGTTGGTTCCGTTTGATTATGGTTTCAATTAAGCATTGCATGTTTATTTATTTTATGTCTAGCTAAGTCTTTATTACGGTTTGGGCGTGACAAGGTGAAGCATGATTAATATAACTCGAGAGGTCTAAGTAGGGCATTACGATGCGCATGCGTGTGTTCCCGAAGCACTAGGTCTGGGCATTATATAACTTAACCAAACTCGGTGTGTTAGTTGCAAATAACATAGTGGGTAAGGGAGGTTGCAAGTAATAATTGGATTAAGGTGTCGGTGTCCTTTGAAATAATACGACGGTGTGGACGAGTTGGAGTAGTCATAGCATTGCCTTTACCGGGTCCATCTAGATCATAACTTGTTTGCACTGTGGGTTTGCATGTATTGAGGTGTCCTCGATGCGTGGGCATTACGGGTTAGATAGTTTGCATAGGGTGTCCCTTGCTTCTTTACACGAAAGGATAGATTTGGAGGGGTGCGTCGTGGGCGTGTGGCGTGACAACGGGTCACGACGTATGTCTCTTATAACCGGTTGATGCATGTCATGTAGAAAACCTTTGCACCTATGACCGAGTGTTAATCGTGTTCACCGAGTTGTTGCCCAAGCTAGATTCGTTATTATTTGATATTCCGTTGAGATTGTTTGAGTTACTTTAGTCATACCTATAGTGATCAAGATAATTACACCACCTCATCCCTTTTAAGTGACATCGTGACATCGAGATTGCTACACCAACTCCTCGTGGGATCGACCTATACTTATCGGCGGCTACGCTGTGATGGGCAATAGGTTATAAATTTATTTTGAGCGCTAAACGACGGCGTGTCATACGCACTATGAGTGGCGTCCACACGCAGCGTAGCTTTGCTTGCTTGTTTATCATAAGTTTGCTAGATGAGATTTCTAAATAAATTTTTTAAATCTATTGAGAAGTGGGAGTTTCATGTAAGCGCCCACACGCGTGGCTTGCATGTGCGATTTTCATAAGTTCTCTAGAGATAGATATAAAATGAGATAACAAAAGAATTTGAATTGGGCGGTATGGTCCGGAGTTAGTATGCCAATTCTAAGAATTCATTTTCATTGTTAAAAATGTGGTCATTGCTTAGACATCACCTCAGTACAACTTCCATGAAGTTCCTTCTTGCGATAGTGATGTGGTATAGTAAGGTCCAATCGTTAATTTCATTTGTCTTAAGGTTAAGTTGACATGGATTGAAATTAAGCGACTAAAAGGTATATTTTAGTGCAGTCGGGGGTTCATGTGTAACGCCCACACAGCGTGGCTTGCATGTGGGATTCCTGGGCGATTGGAGGTTTCAATTAATATTGTTTTATCAAAGGTTACAATATTATTGTTACGAATTATGTGCGATCCTATGCTTATGTGTTTTCATTATCGTTTGAGATATGTCTCTTACACCGATTATCAATATGCCGCACAAAATCCGTTATCGGTCCAAATTTTATCAGTGGAAGCGAAACATGGAATATGTTCTTATCATTTGAAGAACACATGTTTGTTCTCACTACTCCTAAACCCGATGCCCTTCTTGACGATCGACTAATGAGCGGCGAGTCAAGCGAGACTTTGGAATAAGTCGAACAATATGGCTAAATGCTATATGATGACTACTATGTCCAAAGGCTTGCGGCTGACATCGATCGATGGTAGACGCGATCGATATTTGGTCAAGTCTCGAGAGTAAGTTTGGGCGGTCGGATCGGGCGATCATTTCCACACAATGAGAAATCTTGGCGTGTAAGATGGAAGAAGGAAGTTCGGTCCATGAACATGTCTCCCACATAACTCATCTCATGGATAGTCTTGATCGGTTGGGAGGAGGTATTGACGGCGAAGCCAAGGTCGATATCATCCTCAATACACGCCCAAGTCTTTTGAGAACTTTCGGCGTGAATGCGATCATGAGCAAACCGAGTATACACTTAGTCGGTTGCTTAATGATCTCGTAGGCTGCGGAAGGAGTTATGGGAAAAGGAGCACATGCTCTTGCTAGCACATCTAAGGGCCCAAATTTTCCGTTGCAAAATGGGAAAAGAAAAGGGCACCAAAGGTGGTAGAGGCAAGGAAGAAGTGGGAGTAATGGGAGCAAGAACATGGCTGCCAGGAGGCAGAAGAAGCGAAGGAGAAGGCAAGTGCTTCAATGCGGCAAGAGGCGGGCATTGGAGGCTAAGTGCCCTATGCTCAAGGCTCAAGGTACTCCGTTTGCTTTAATGTGAAACATGTTTAGCTACTTGTTCTACCCATTCTTGGGTAGTAGACACAGTGCGATCGATCATGTTTGTTACACCTTGTAGGGGTTCTCATGGACAAGGAGCTAGCTAATGGCGAGATAACGATCTCCATGGGTAGCGGTGAAAGTCGAGGCGATTGCGATCGAGATGTTTCTTTGTGTTTTGGGACAATGAGTTTTAGTTTTGAAAGACGCTTTATATGTGCGGATTTTTCGGAACCTTGTTTCTGTTTGAAATTATTTTCTCATGGATATTCATTATTTTTGATAGTGGTGTTTCTATCATAAGAAATGACGAAGTTATACGTGTTGGCACTTTATATAATTAAGCTTTATACTATTTACGCAAAACATAATACCTATAACTATGTTGCATCTTCTTCAAACCCCAAAAAGAAAGTTTTCTTAGCAGATGACACCACTTTTCTCGGCATCTTAGATTAGGTCACATCAATCTAAATAGGATCCAAAGGCGGCTAAGAATGGAGCGTTGGGAAATCTCACGGTTACTCGGTTCCCGATCTGCGAATCCTGTATAGAAGGTAAGATGTCGACGGACCTTCAAAGGAAGGGTTATAGAGCCAAAGAAATATTGAGTTAGTCCATTCGACTGTGTGGATCGATGTCCACACAAGCTCATGGAGAATGCAGTATTTTGTCACTTTCATTGGCGATTACTCAAGTGCGGATACGTATACGCTTCACCGCAAGTCACGAATGCTTTGAGAAATTCAAAGAGTTTAAGGCGGAAGTGGAGGCAAGCTAGGTAAGAGTATCAAGTCATCTGTGATCCGATCGCGGTGGTGAATACCTCGAGAACGAGTTTATGGACTATCTAGTGAAGTGTGGGATTACATCCCAGTGCACTTCACCGGGCACACCACAACAAAATGGTGTGCAGGCGAAAAATAGGACTCTTTAGGAAATTGTTAGATCTATGATGAGTTATGCTACATTGCCTATTTCGTTCGGGGTATGCTTTGAAAGCGGCGACATACTTCTTGAATCTAGTACCATCAGTCGGTCGAAAAGACCCGCTTCGAGTTGTGGTTTGGGCGCAAGCCGGTTTAAACCACATAAGGATATGGGGCGATCAAAGACACGTCTTTGAACAAGAAGGTGACAAGTTGGAGGCTAGATCGGCCGCAAGGCTATTTATTGGCTATCCTAGAGGAGCGAAGGTGGTTTATTCTATAGTCCTAAGGATCGGAAGGTTATTATTAGCACTAATGCCGATTTTTGAAAATGATTATATGAAGAATCATAAGTCCAAAGTTGAAATCATTCTTCAAGAATTAGAAGATGATCGTATTCCGCCACCGATTAGGCGAAGGTGCGAGATGTCGAGTCTAGTGGGAGGATCGACACCGGATACTTCAAGAAATTGAAGTGGGTCGAGTTCCACCGGAGATCTTGACCGTACAAGTGGTACCTACCCGACAAGTTGTGCAAGATAGAGAACCACAAGTTTACGCACACACCGTTGCCATAGTGCAGTAGAACCTCGTCGTAGTGGGAGGGTTGTTCGTCAACCCGACGAGCGATTTATGTTCGATGGGACAATCTTGGTTTAGTCGAGGAAGCGAGCGAGCAATAATCGACCCATGGACATACAAGGAGGCGATACAAGACATTGATGCAAGATCATGGCACACGTTATGGACTTAGAAATGGAGTCCATAACGGCTATGAATGTATATGAAAAGACACCTCTACGGATGGCAAGGAAGCCATAGGTAGTAAGTGGATATACAAAGGAAGAGATTCCGATGGAGAGGTTTCGACTTTTAAAGCCGGGCTTGTGGCGAAAGGGTACACTCAGTTGAGGGCATCGATTTCGATGAGACCTTTTCGCTGTAGCAATGCTCAAGTCCATCGAATTCTTCGGCCATAGCAGCCCACTTGAACCTAGAGGTTTGGCAAATGGATGTTAAAACCGCTTTTCTAAGCGGTTACCTTGAGGAAGGTAGAGACATCTATGTCTGCGAACCCGAAGGTTATGTGGTAAAGGGTGAAAGAGCATATAGTATGGAAGCTTAAGAAGTCCATTTATGGACTTAAGCGACCTCCGATCATGGAACTTACGTTTTGACGAGTGGTAAAGTCCTATGGATTTACCAGTTGCCTAGCGAGAGTTGTGTGTATCGGTTAGATGTTAGCGGTGATGTGGTATTTCTTGCACTTTATGTAGATGACATTATTCTAGTTGGCAACAACGTGAAGGCATTATCGGGGCGTAAGAGTTGGTTATCGATCGGTTTCAAATGAAAGACTTAGGAGATGCAGCGTACATTCTTGGGATCAAGGTTTACCGAGATCGCAAGAAGAAAATGTTGAGCTTATCTCGGGCGTCTTACATTGATACTATGATTACTCGTTTTAGTATGCGAGACCAAGAAAGGATTGCTACCTTTCGGACATGGCGTTCCTTTATCTAAGGCAGCGATCACCTATATTTGCAAAGGAGATAGAGAAAATGAGACAGTTCCTTACGCTTCCGCCGTAGGAAGTCTCATGTGTGCGCAATGCTATGCACGAGGCCCGATATACGCTATGCGGTAGGCATAGTAGCTGATATCGATCTAACCCTGGACAAGCTCATTGGATGCGATAAAGCATATACTCAAGTACACGAAAAGGACTCGAGATTATAGCTGGTTACCATGCGAGATAGTCTAATGCCTTTGGGTTATCTGAGACTCGGTTTCCAAGTGACCGTGATGAGAAAAAGTCTACCTCGGGCTATGTGTTTACCTTAGGAGGTGGGCCGTATCTGGCGGGTGCAAAGCGGCGATGCGTGCGGACTCTACCATGGAAGCGAATATGTGGCAGCAGGAGGCTTCTAAAGAGGTTGTATGGTTCAAGAACTACCTCATGGATCTAGATGTGGTACTGGTTTGCCCAAGAGTATCATAGTTTCTTGTGATAACTCGGTGCGATGGCAAACTCGAAGGAACCACGGACCCATAAAGCGACCAAACACATAGAGAGAAAGTATCATGTCATACGAGAAATCGTTGGGCGAGTGACGTCTTGATTGAGAAGATTGATCTGACGGATAACCTAGCGGATCCATTCACGAAGAGCTGCGCAAAAAGTCTCTACCGGACACGTTAGAGGACTTGGATTGCGTGATGGCACCCACTTAGAAAGAAACTTTTGTATAAGTGGGAGAAGCAAAGTGATGGTTTTGTTTGTAATAGCTAGTAGAGACACATTGTATACTAAAAGTTTGCTTTAGTATAAGTGGGAGATTGTTGGTTGTATCTTGAAAGCGAGTTTTGGTTGAGCTTGTATACTGATGTTTCATGTTACCACTATTACAATCTCCTATTTGATTTGATTAACTTGATTGCATATATCGTGTCCCTTTATCTCATATATAAGTTAGATCATACGAGTGTGTGAAGATCACGAGTGCGTATGATTGGTCAAGCTTAATGAGATATAAAAAGTTTCACGGTGAGACAACTTGAGGACGAGTTGTCGGTATAGGCTGCGATATAGATAAGTGACTTGACTTGGTTACTTGTCTATCTTGATGCGTCTACGGCGTATTGAAGGATCACGGATGAGATGAGTTCTTCTATCGACCGTAGTGAAGAACCTAGATCTCGGTGACTTCGATGATCTAAACCTCGATAAGGTATTAGGTGAGTATGAGTTCTTGACCATCACTTTGACTTGTTATGGGTGAGGTTATATGTTCTAACCCAACATTCTCCGCATCTTGGGTGGTGGCGGTGCTTGTATGTTATGCTAGTTATCGTGTCGAGTCACCTTATCCGTTTAGGATGATGGCGTCCCTTAAGGAGCTCAAAGATTTATTGTACTAAACCTGCGAGGTTGAGTTTGCTCGAAGTACAATAATAAGGTTGAGTGGTACTACTTAAGGAATTAAAGATATTAATTATTTTAAGCGATCGAGAATGCTATAAATAATTAATGGACGTTCGATATCTTAAATATGAGGATTCGTTATGTCTAAGTGCAAGCCGACTCAACTTTACAATAAAGGGTAAGTCGACATTTATTCTCTAGTGGCATGAATAAATGTTTATAAATTAATTTATGTTGCGAAATTTGAACATAAGATAATTAATTTATTTGAGGCCCATCTTTATTCCTTGCATTTGATCACAGGTGGCCCGTCCGGGCCGTAACTCTTGATGAAATCGGCGCCTCAACTCTGTAAGGAAAGGATTTGATTCTCTTTATCCTATAAGGATATTATTATATTTATGGGATATGCATAGATCCTTTCCATATAGGATTATGGTAATAATCCTTTCCATATGGGATTATGGTAGTGCGTTATAAATATAAGGTAAGAGATAGATTCAAGGTTAATCCAAAAATTAGAGAGCATAATTTTAAGTCCCACCTCCATAGTGAGATTCTCGAAAATTAGCTAGGGTTTGAGGGTGATTTCTTGTTTTAGTATGCGAGACCGCCAAGAAAGGATTGCTACCTTCGGACATGGCGTTCCTTTATCTAAGACATGATCACCTATGACCGCAAAGGAGATAGAGAAAATGAGACAAGTTCCTACGCTTCCGCCGTAGGAAGTCTCATGTACGCAATGCTATGCACGAGGCCGATATACGCTATGCGGTAGGCATAGTAGCTAGATATCGATCTAACCTCGGACAAGCTCATTGGATCTGCGATAAAGCATATACTCAAGTACCGAAAAGGACTCGAGATTATAGGCTGGTTTACCATGCGAGATAGTCTAATGCCTTTGGGTTATCTGAGACTCGGATTTCAAGTCGACCGTGATGAGAAAAAGTCTACCTCGGGCTATGTGTTTACCTTGGGAGGTGGAGCCGTATCTGGCGGAGTGCAAAGCGGCGATGCATTGCGGACTCTACCATGGAAGCCGAATATGTAGCCGCTTGAGAGGCTTCTAAAGAGGTCTGTATGGTTCAAGAACTACCTCGTGGATCTAGATGTGGTACTGGTTTGCCCAAGAGTATCATAGTTTCTTGTGATAACTCGGTGCGATGGCAAACTCGAAGGAACCACGGACCCACAAGGCGACCAAACACATAGAGAGAAAGTATCATGTCATACGAGAAATCGTTAGGCGAGGTGGCGTCTTGATTGAGAAGATTGATCGACGGATAACCTAGCGGATCCATTCACGAAGAGCTGCCGCAAAAGTCTACGACGGACACGTTAGAGGACTTGGATTGCGCTGATGGCACCCACTTAGAAAGGAAACTTTTGTATAAGTGGGAGAAGCAAAGTGATGGTTTTGTTTGTAATAGCTAGTAGAGAGACACATTGTATACTAAAAGTTTGCTTTAGTATAAGTGGGAGATTGTTGGATTTGTATACTGAAAGCAGTTTTGGTTGAGCTTGTATACAATGTTTCATGTTACCACTATTACAATCTCCTATTTGATTTGATTAACTTGATTGCATATATCGTGTCCCTTTATCTCATATATAAGTTAGATCATACGATTGTGTAGAAGATCACGTAAGTCCGTATGATTGGTCGAGCTTAATGAGATATAAAAGTTTCACACCGAGACAACTTGAGGACGAGTTGTCGGTATAGCTGCGATATAGATAAGAAGTGACTTGACTTGGTTACTTGTCTATCTTTGTGCGTCTACGACGTATTGAAGGATCACGGTGAGATGAGTTCTTCTATCGACCGTAGTGAAGAACCTAGATCTCGGTGACTTACGATGATCTAAACCTCGATAAGGTATTAGGTGAGTATGAGTTCTCGACCATCACTTTGACTTGTTATGGGTGAGGTTATATGTTCTAACCCAACATTCTCCGCATCTTGGGTGGTGGCGGTGCTTGTATGTTATGCTAGTTATCTGTCGAGTCACCTTATCCGTTTAGGATGATGACGTCCCCTTAAGGAGCTCAAAAGATTTATTGTACTAAACCCTGCAGGTTGAGTTTGCTCAAGTACAATAATAAGGTTGAGTGGTACTACTTAAGGAATTAAAGATATTAATTATTTTAAGCAGTCAGAATGCTATAAATAATTAATGGACGTTCGATATCTTAAATACGGGGATTCGTTATGTCTAAGTGCAAGCCCGACTCAACTTCGGCAATAAAGGGGTAAGTCAGCATTTATTCTCTAGTGGCATGAATAAATGTTTATAAATTAATTTATGTTCTGGGCTGAACATAAGATAATTAATTTATTTGAGGCCCATCTTTATTCCTTGCATTTGATCCCTGGGCTGGCCCATCCAGGCCCGTAACTACTGATGAAATCGGCGCCCCTCAACCCTGTAAGGAAAGGATTTGATTCTCTTTATCCTATAAGGATATTATTATATTTATGGGATATGCATAGATCCTTTCCATATAGGATTATGGTAATAATCCTTTCCATATGGGATTATGGTAGTGCATTATAAATATAAGGTAAGAGATAGATTCAAGGTTAATCCAAAAATTAGAGAGCATAATTTTCGTCCACCTCCATAGTGAGATTCTCGAAAATTAGCTAGGGTTTGAGGGTGATTTCTTGTAGTATTCTCCATAGATCGTCCTCACTCGACGTTGGAGATTGGGCAACTGGGATACAGTCCAGAAGATCGAAGCACGAGTCTCGATCCGATCGATCCGTTCATCCCCGACAGATTCAAAGGTAAACACGAGAAAACCCCTATGTGTTGCAATTAATTATATAGACGCATGCTAGGAATATAATCAATGTATGGTGAATTAAATATCCAAGATAGATCCTCGGGGCGAGGGCTAAACCTAGTTTTCCCTACAGTTGGTACGTGATAAACACGCATTTTACACATTTATTGTTGATTTTGAAAGATGATTTTAGATCGTAAAGTGCGTTTATGTCTTGGATCTCAATACTTTTATATATTTTTGGAAGATACTTCTCTTGGGTTCCTCTTTGGTGTTTTGTAGGCTTATAAGATGATAATCGAAGCATGGAACGAAGCACGAGCAAAAGAAGGGCAAAAACAGGGCCTAGCGACCACCTACGCGGCCGCTAGCCCGAGCATGAGCCGCGAGAGCAACGCAGACTGATGTCTCACGATCGGCCTAGCGACCGCTAGGTCGGTCGTGAGGAAAATCCACACGACGCGGCCACACCCAGCCACCGCGAGCTACCCGACGTATGAAGCATTTGAAAAGAGCTACTGCCCGATTTCTCGCGACCATACCTAGCGACCGCGAGCCAGGTCGCGAGGCAAGCCAGCGAGCGCGTGTCAGTCGAGAAGTCGAAGGAAGCCCAGGCGAGCAGATCCATCGCGACCGAGCTCACGACCGCGAGCTCGGCCGTGAAGCGAAGCGGACGGGCCCAAAATTAGGGTTTTCACCCTTGCCTATAAATAGGGCTTCGCCCCCTCGCGCCCCCAAGCATCTCCAGACCGATTTTAGACGTTTTTCCTCAGTTTTTCATAGTTTTTCATACTTGTGCACTCTAGTCTTGATTTAGATTCATTCTAGATTTAGTTTTTGCATTGTTTTACATTAGTTCTACGTATTGTTGACGCTTTGGAACGTTTCTATCCGAGCAATTTCTGTCTTTTTCCCATTTTCCGCTTGGGTTTGGATACGAACCCAACCATTGTTCTTCCGACACCGAATTACGGGCTTTATCTATTTAATTTCTGTTTCCATGATTATTTCTTATTTTATGTCGATTATTATGTCTAGCTAATTTCCGTTCTAATCCTAGGGTTTGTATGATTCTATCCTAAATGTTGTGATTCCTGCTAGTTGCTATTTACCTTCCAGGTATTGATTTATGATTCTTGGTGCTTAATTATATGTGTTAATTTCTGATCAATCTTTATTCATATCATAGTTGCCAGTTAATTACTTAACCGTTTTAATTGTCAATCGATCTTGAATGCATAATACGAATAAGCCTTGAGTCGTAGCTGAGATAGGAACATTCGTAGGAAGCATATTCTTTGTGATCTGTTTGGAGTTACTTATTTTCACCTAGAGACGTAACAGTAATAGGGAAAATTAGTAATCAACTGCCACAATTATCGTAACTGAAATTGTTGGTTACATATGTGATCTTCCATCTTGTCTAGATTAAAATCGATTAATAGGATGCAAGATAAACATACGTTGTCGGTAGGATTAATGCATCCCTAGGGTTAGTCTTTCTAGTTTATTATCTCTTTGAGTATTTATTGCTTTTGTTTATTTTCAAGTTGTCACTTTTGCTTTGGATTTAATATCTGAAGCCTTAAACCTTTCAAAACCAAAACTGCTTGGATAATGATGAATTATTGTTGAGTTAGCTTCGTGTTTTGTGTTACAATCCTCGTGGATAAGATACTCGCTTACCTTTATACTTATGCTGCTTTAGTGTTAGAAAAGTGAGCGATCAAATTTTAGGCGCCGTTGTGGATTGTTAAGATTATATAGGAATAACTTGACAATTCGAAATTATTAATTCAAGTTGTATTTTTTTTATTTGTTCTGGCCAGAGTTAAGTTCTCCTTTTTCTCCATGTAGTATATGATCACAAGATCTCGGTGATAACCTGAACAACCATTAGATCCCGAGCTCGAAAATACTCTAAGGAGAAGGAGACGAGAAACAAGAAGGCAAGAGATGACAGCAAATCCGAAAAACGGGGGTGTTCCTCCCAATGGGGGTATACCTCCGAGCAGCGCACATCTTTGGCGAGTTTACAGATCTGCGCCAGATGGCGAACATGGGACTCCTTGTCCTGCTCCGAGGCAAGACCACTGAACTATATGTACCGACCTCCCTTGAGCAGTTCAAGGAGGAGGATGGGGCCAAAGTGAACATAAATAACTTTGAGTTGAAGCCGCCCCGATCGGCATGGTTCGAGGGGACAGTTCGGAGGAGGATTCACAGAGGATCCGAATGCCCATCTCGAGACATACCCGACATATGTGACACCATCAAATGAGAATGGGGTGCCATAAGACACGATCCGATGCGCATGTTCGGATTCTCTCGCACCCAGCGAATGATTGGTCAAGAGCACGGACCGCATCGATAGATAGTTGGTGGAAACTTTATGAAGTTTCTTTGAAATATTTTCCGCCGGCGACGGTAGAAGATAATAGCCGAAATCTCCATTTACGCCAACAAGGAGGCGAGTCATTATTCGAGGCATGGAGAGATTCAGGGGCCTATTGAGAAAGTGCCCACAACATGGATTCTCCAAAGAACAACAGATCACGCAATTCTATAGTGGATTGACGCTTCACACAAGGAGCATAGTAGATGCGTCGATGGGGATGCCTATTGAATCGTCGAGTAGAGGAGGCCAGCCGAATCATAGAAGAGATGGCGACCAATAGTTATCAATGGCCGATGGAAAGAACGCCAGTGGTTAAAGCAGTTGATGTAGAGGTTGACTCGAAGTACGGCGATCTTATGAAGAAGCTCACTCTTTTGAAGAGCCAGATCGAGACAGAGGATGTCAATTATATCAATCAGAGAAAACAGGAGAGAAATCCGGCATACCATCCTAACAACAGGAATCATCCAAATTTATCGTATGCCAGCCCCAATAATTTCCAACAACCTCCAAAGAAGTCACTGTGCGAATGGTATGATTCAAGAAGAAGAAGCGAGCTAGAGGATATGATCAGCAGTTGGTTGTGAGCAACCAACAATGGCGACCCACCGAATCGTTCATCGATTACTCGGCGGAGGATAACACAATTGAAATCAATGTAGCAAACCATGGGCAAACATCGAAAATAATGGAGAATCGGATCGGTCGGATAGTCGCACAACAAAATGCTGAGAAAAGATCGCCAATTTCGAGTAATGTCTGAGTGAACCCAAAGAATCGGTGCTTTGCTATCCGGTTGAGGTGGAAGAGCGTGCAGAATCACCCGGGTGAAAAGGCGAAGAAGGAGCAAAGAGAAGTACCTCACGATCGAAGCTCATGATCATGAGCTGGCCGTGAGAGATCGTGCAGAGCTCGGGAAAAGTCACGATCGAGCCCGGACCATGAACCCGCCGCTAAGAAGACCCAGGCGTTCGGATCCCTAGCGACCGCACTCGCGGCCACGAGGATGGCTGCGAGGGACGCCAAATAGAGAAGTATCTGACGTACACCGCTCCGATTCCATTTCCGAGTCGTTTAGCCAAGCCAAAACATGATGATAGGCTGACCCGATTCCTGGAAATGTTCGAGAAGGTGAATATCAATATTCCCTTACTAGATGCGCTCAAAGATATGCCGGGGTACATGAAATTCCTCAAGGATGCCGTCACCAACAAGAAGAAGCTGAAAAAGTTCAAGACAATTAATTTGTCTCAAGAGTGCGATGTTTGTCTTTGCAAAAGAAGCCGCTCAGCGAGAAAGATCGAGCGGTTTCACTATACCCTGTGTGATTGGAGGGCATACTTTCTCCAAAGTTCTGTGCGACCTAGGGGCAAGCATCAACTTGATGCCGTTGTCCATTGTTCCAACTAAAAGTATACTCTTAATTGACTCACAATCGAATGAGGTGTTGTAGTAGGGTAAGCTAACCCTAGTCGTCTCTCAAGGAAAACTTAACAGGGCGTTACTAAGTTGCCACACAAAAACAATTAAAATCCTAAACACTCTAATCTCAAAAGGGTTGAACAAGCAAGAATTGAAATACGAGAAAATAAACAAGCATCCTAAGCTGGGGTTGTCAATTCGAGCTAAACTAATAAAGCGATAAATCTAAACCAGGGGTTGTCAATCCCTAGTTGAATTATGAAAACGATAAATAAAAGCAGTAAATAAAAGCATATGCAATTCTATTGTTCATAGGGTTTGTCAATCCCTAATCTAAATCTAATTGCAAATAAACGAAAGCAGGAAATCATTACGTAATATAAATCAACGGAATACGAAAACCCAATCCATTGTCACTATGAATTGAATTGACAAAAATCACAAAGCGAAAAACCATAAAATTAATCCGAAAGAACTGGTAAATCTCAAAACATAAATTGATAAATAAATCATTCGATCAAAACTAGAAACAGGAATTAAACTAAGATTTATCTCAGATTGTGTCGCTCAAGAGCTTCGAAGAATCATGGTGAAGAAGAGAAAACGCATGGTGCACAGCGTCAGAAAAATAATCGAGACCCCTTCTAAAAACCTAACGCAAATATATATATTAAAAGATTCGGCGACGGACTCGATGCGTCGTCGGACATAACAAGTTTTGGAGGGCGTCGCGTCACGGACGGAGATGCGGCACGGACGTGGCGATGAGATTCTCGAACAGAGAGCCTCCTCGTCAGCGGACGCGGATGAAGCGCGGACGGAGAGGCATTGGCGCGGGCGTACCGGCTTCCAAAGACCGGGCGGTTGCATCGAGCTGGAGATGAAGCGGGCGGGGGCGTGAGTGCGGCCGTGGCAGGCGCCGCGGCCGTGGCGCGGCGGCCGTGGTCGCGTTATGAAGAATGGGTCTTTGGGGCGTGAGGTGCGGCCGTGGCGCGCGCACGGCCGTGGCAGCGTTATGAAGAATGGGCGCGTTATGAAGAATGGGTCTTTGGGCGTAAGGCGCGGCCGTGGCGCGTTGTGAAGACCGTGGCCGGGCGTGGCCGCCGCGCGTGGCGTGGCGCGTTATGAAGACCGTGCCGTGGCGCGCGCAGCCGCGGCCGCGTTATGAAGAATGGGGATCACCCAGCGCCGGTTGTGCTGAAGCAAACGTGCGTTTGGGCTGTGGAGCGCATGCCGAGGCGTTCCCAGCGCCGGACACGCTCGTGCATGCGCGTGCGCGATTTCGTTGTTTCGCTCCGTTCTCTCTCGTCCGAACTCCGAATTATGAATCGTTTGTGCCTACGAACTCCTGTCGAAATGCTCTTCAATAATATATGATCCTTGGCAGATCCAATTCATCCTATTTTATACCGTTTTCCTACAAAACATCGAGTCGAACGAAGTAAGTCCGAATCGATAAATATTAATCGAACCAACGGCATAAATAGGACAAACCATAGAAAATGACATGTAAAACAATATCAAGAATCAAATCAAATTCATACCAAACAACTCCCCCACACTTATCCATTTGCTTGTCCTCAAGCAAAGTCTATACAAATAAGGTTCGAAAGATAACTCATGCAACATCACCCTTAATCAAGTCAATCAAACCTCTTTGCATTTCCCCCACACTTGGTGTTTACGAATTCAAAGATAATGTGAAATAAATCAAGAACGGCAATTGATTTCCAATAAATGAAAAGGTAATCTCTGCTCAGACCCAACTCTCCGTTAGGGGTGAACTAACTAATGTGGTCACCTTTAGCAACAAGTTTCTTTTAATAAGCACAAAGAATGTTTTAACAGATTTTGGAATAATATTCGAAAGGTGCACTCTCGATGAACTCGAGTCTCCTAACGTGGTTTCCCATGTCCATTTCTCAAATTACGAGAAAGAGGGACATAATCCCATCCTCCATTTCAACAATCTCAACAAAATACTAGAGCTTTCATTCTCCTCATTTTCTTCTTCTTTTTCACAATTTTTTTTTTATATATATAAACATGAAACAAGTATATAGGCAACCACAATGTTAACACTACCCCTAACATTAGCCGGACAAATCACATCAATTTCCCCCTATTCAATTTCTATCAATCACAGTCTCGTCAATTCACATTACACTCAAATCATATATCACCAAAAGTTTCGAAAATTCAAAATCAATTTGATCAATACCACAGAGTTCAGTTGCACAAATCAAAATCCTAACTTACTCGCATAGACAAAGCTTAAGTCCAAACAATCAAAATAAACACAAGGGCACGTCATTAAGCATACAAAAATATATATGAAACGCACACAATGTTGAGTAAACATCCCCATTTTTAAATCGAAATCGTCCCGGTGCTCAAAACATCAAAAGCTCAAAATGACCATAGAGGATGATACTTCCCTGATAATCGATGAATGTGCGCTGTAGAGTTGGATCATCACAGCTTCATCTCACCGCTGATGTAAATACGCAAACCCTTCTTCCCAATTTCGAGCAAAACTAACACAAAGACAACAGACAGATCAAAGAACAACGAAACAAGAAAAAAGAGAAAAAAAAAAAAAAAAAAAAAAACCGTGGGTAACTCCCACGAAGTACTCAGTTTAACGTCGTGAGCACGACGTAAACCAGACAACAACGGACTATCCATAGTCCTTCACCTGCATGAATACCATCTCGGCCAGAGCATCAGTAGTAACCATATAAGAACAGAGGACATTAAAGAAGACAAGTAATGCACAATTTAAGCTCAAGTCGAACATCCTATTCTCCAAAATAAAATAAATAATTTCAGTTCCCAAAGTACAGTACTTTGGTGAATTAGGATGTTGACAAATAATTGATGTTACCTCAACCTTTGTCCTCGATTTGTCCTCCTCTGGGACCCCGTACTCCAATTGTTGAGGCAGTGCAATCACTTCCAGAGTGGGATTTGGCATGATATCAACTTCGAGTGTCCACTCTTCATCGTCGGCCATCCTGGTAACAACTTCCTCGTGACTCTGATCTTGCACCTCATCCTCATGTGTCCATTCTTCCACCATTTCCACCTTCTCTGGCTGCAGCGACTCATCTGATGTCTCTTCCACCAAATTCTCAATAATTAGGTCACTTTCTAGAACAGTGACCGCCTGGACTTGATCGGATTGAGTTGGAAGTTCCCTCATTGCAAGTTGTCGTTGATACTCAACATACTTAGCATCAATCAGTGCCATTTGTTCCTCTAAACGCTCAAGAGTTGCATCTCTATCATCCAATGGCGAACTCTGATGGTCAGTGGTCGCCTGAGCCTCATAGGGTGAGCTTGGAGGCTCTCCTATTGCATCTTGTTGAAGCAACTCGTCTAGCTTCTCAGACATCATTTCTAGTTTTGCTTGCAAGCGTCTGATTTTGGTGTCGTCAGCATCCGACCGTTGGTGGCGAGTCTGAATCACTTCTGCTTCCATTGCATCCAATGGATACCTCTGAGGTGGTGATGGGTGTGGTGGAGTAAAATACTCCTGCTGCGGGTCGTACCACTGTTGCTGTGGAGGCTGTGGCTGATGTGGATCACACCATCCATAATCATGTTGCGGTTCCCACCTTCCCGAGTCGGGCTGTGGAGGCAGCTGCTGCTGAGAATATGAGTACTGAGGTGGAGGTGGTTGTTGTGGGTACTCATACAGAGGTGGAGGATGTGGTTGCTCCCAGTAGGCATTGGAGGCTTGATCCTCATAGTACTGTGGATGTGGTTGGTCCAAGTTGGGATCATAAGCGTGATCCTCATAGTGCGGTAGAGGTGGTTGATCCCAGTATGGATTGTAGGCTGGCTGCTCCTGGCCTGACGGATATTCCTCAGAATAGCCGAATTGGGCTCCTTCTTCGCAAGAAGAATTTGCCCAATACGATGAACTTTCCTCCCCCCGGCCTGTCTGACCATACTCGTACTGTTGGTAACCCTTCATTAACAGACACCAACAACAAAAACAAAATTACACGCACCAGGGGGAGAAAAAAACCAAACAGAAAGAAAAGAAACACAGAAAACAAACAACACAAACAATACGCCTAAAGTTTTCCCCGGCAACGGCGCCAAAATTTGTTCCAACTAAAAGTATACTCTTAATTGACTCACAATCGAATGAGGTGTTGTAGTAGGGTAAGCTAACCCTAGTCGTCTCTCAAGGAAAACTTAACAGGGCGTTACTAAGTTGCCACACAAAAACAATTAAAATCCTAAACACTCTAATCTCAAAAGGGTTGAACAAGCAAGAATTGAAATACGAGAAAATAAACAGCATCCTAAGCTAGGGGTTGTCAATCCCGAGCTAAACTAATAAAGCGATAAATCTAAACCAGGGGTTGTCAATCCCTAGTTGAATTAAGAAAACGATAAATAAAAGCAGTAAATAAAAGCATATGCAATTCTATTGTTCATAGGGTTTGTTAATCCCTAATCTAAATCTAATTGCAAATAAGCGAAAGCATGAAATCATTACGTAATATAAATCAGCGAATACGAAAACCCAATCCATTGTCACTATGAATTGAATTGACAAAATCACAAAGCGAAAAACCATAAAATTAATCCGAAAGAACGGTAAATCTCAAAACATAAATTGATAAATAAATCATTCGATCAAAACTAAAGCAGAATTAAACTAAGATTTATACAGATTGTGTCGCTCAAGAGCTTCACGAAGAATCATGGTGAAGAAGAGAAACCGCGCTGCGCGTCAGAAAAATAATCGAACCCCTTCTAAAAACCTAACACAAATATATATATTAAATGAAATTCGGCGCGGACTCGATCGTCGCCGGACGCAACAAGTTTCGGAGGGCGTCGCGGCGCGGACGGAGATGCAGCGCGGACGCGGCGAGATTCAGATTCAGAGAGCCTCCTCAAGACCGGACGCGGATGAAGCGTCGGACGGAGAGGTATTAGCGCGGCGTGGCGCGGCTTCCCAGCCGGGCGGTTGTACATCTGTTGGAGATGAAGCGGGCGGGGGCGTGAGTGCGGCCGTGGCGTTGCGAAGGCCGTGGCCGTGTGCGCCGTGGCCGTGGCCGCGTTATGAAGAATGGGTGCTGGGGGCGTGAGGTGCGGCCGTGGCGCGCGTGGCGTGCGTTGAAGACCGCGGCGTGGCGCGTTATGAAGAATGGGTGTTGGGCGTGAGGTGCGGCCGTGGCGCGCGCGCCGTGGCCGCGTGTGAAGACCGTGGCCGTGGCGCGCGGCGCGGCCGTGGCGCGTTATGAAGAATGGGGATCACCCAGCGCCGGTTGTGCTGAAGCAAACGTGCGTTTGGGCTGTGGAGCGCATGCCGAGGCGTTCCCAGCGCCGGACACGCTCGTGCATGCGCGTGCGCGATTCGTTGTTTCGCTCCGTTCTCTCTCGTCCGAACTCCGAATTACGAACCGTTTGTGCCTACGAACTCCTGTCGAAATGCTCTTCAATAATATATGATCCTTGGCAGATCCAATTCATCCTATTTTATACTGTTTTCCTACAAAACATCGAGACGAACGAAGTAAGTCCGAATCGATAAATATTAATCGAACCAACGGCATAAATAGGACAAACCATAGAAAATGACATGTAAAACAATATCAAGAATCAGCACAAATTCATACCAAACATCCATATTTAACAAATTGGAGATTGGAGAATTGAAGCCTACTACAATTACTCTCCAAATGGCAGACGCATCAGTCACCCGTCCAAAAGGGATAGTGGAAGATGTGCTTATCAAAGTCAAAGGATTTATCTTCCCAGCGGATTTTGTAGTCCTTGATATGCCAGAGGATGGGAACACGCCTCTCATTCTAGGGAGACCGTTCTTAGCCACAGGCAGGGCTCTGATCGATGTGCAGGATGGTGATCTCACATTCCGTGTGAATAAGCATGAGTTAACCATTTCGATCTATGATGCCATCACGAGAAATGATAACTCAGAACATGAAGAGTGTTATTCGGTCACCACTGCCACAGCCAACCCATTTTTGAGCTCGAATTCCAATCGACCATCGGACGAGCATGATACAAAGAAGAGGTGGACTCGACATAAAACTTAGAGTGAGTCGTTTACGTTTGGGGGAGGCTACTCATACGCTAAATGGTGGTCTGTTGTCAATGATAAGTACAAGGACAAGCAAAAGTTTGGAAAGACCACAGTTGTCAAATCGCCCGATTGATGAGAGGTAAAGTTGAGCTAGCGACGAAAAATCTAGCACTGGTAGGGAGGTAACCCAACATTTTTTTTCTTCATGCTTTTATGTTTTTTGTTTTGTTTTTCTTTGTTTTGTCGTTTCGTGTCTTGTTTGTTCGTTTTTAAGTCCCAAGGTATATCATCAATGACGAGGATTCTATCCACCACCAGAGTAGCGCGGCATATGAGGTAAGGTCTCTCCCAATCACTCTCTTCTGCAAACCTTATTGCATCAATTTCACACTGTTTACAATAAGTTTGGTGGGAGTGGACGAGTTTGTTTGGTTGAGAGTCCTTTTTATGTTTTATTTTGTCTTGTTAAGTTTTTTATATTTTGGGGTTTTTGTCATGTCTTTTGTTTCGTTGTTGTGTCTGTGGATCAACGAGTTGAAGTGAAATGTTTTAACTCATGTGGCCAATTATGATAGAAATTTTCTGAAAAATATGTTGATAGTGCACATGATATGTTAGAAAATGACGCATGGACAGCTTGAGATTGCTTAGCTTGTTGTTTTTCGCCATTTGCTTAAACCATGAGACTTGAGCTTCACTGTATAAACATCTTATTACGTTTCTTTTAATTGTGTGATATCGTGCATGTAATTATCTTCTAGAACTTGTTTGTATTTTTACGTCGTCGAATTTGCAATATGTGTTTGAATATGGAAAGGATAAAGGTCATCTTTGTTAAACCACTATTTACCCAAACACTAACCCAATGATATATACCGTTTGTCACCTTCTTTGAGCCTTTGTTAGACTTTGTTCTTTTGTTAAACGGATGATAGGAGGTGAGGATGGATATGCGAATCAAAGGGGAGTAAATTTGTTCTGATGTTCTAAGGTGGGATAAAAAATAGAGAGGTACATCTGTGGTAAAGAATATACCCTATAAGCTTGTTTACAAAGAAAAGAAAAAGAACATAATGAAAAATATGAGCATAAAGGGAGTCATTTATTAAAGTATAAGTACCTTGAGTTGCATAAATGTTGAATTAGCATGTTGGAAAGAAAAGGGGAAATGGACAAAGTACATATGAGCTGATTGTATAAATGGAGGTGCTTGGAGTATATTTGAGTCACTTAGCCATATATTATCCTACCTTGACCAATGTGCCTACATTACAACCTGTGAAAAGACCTTTTTGATCATAATTTGAACGCATTTGATGTGGTGGAGATATTAGAGAAATGGCAAGCCTATGGTAAGATGTTGCATTGCATTGATTTTTGAGTGTATACACGTCCTTAATTTCTTTATGAGTTTGAGTGTACTCTATATTTTACGCACATGCCGTTGTGAGGGTTAAATTGAATGAGATTTTTGCTTTCAATGGTCGTACATTGTTGAGTTGACTAATGTCGTCATGTGCACTAATGATTTTGAGCTTTGAGATATTTTTGAGGCTTGATTGTGTTAATCACATTTGCTGACGCTCGTTGATCTTTCGTTGTGTCTCTCTTTCCTTTTTGTCTTGTTTTTGTTTGAGGACAAACAATGCTTTAAGTTTGGGGGGTTTGATAAACGCGCATTTTACACGTTTATTGTTGATTTTGAAAGATGATTTTAGATCGATAAAGTGCGTTTATGTCTTGGATCTCAATACTTTTATATATTTTTGGAAGATACTACTCTTGGGTTCCTCTTTGGTGTTTTATAGGCTTATAAGATGATAATCGAAGTATGGAACGAAGCACGAGCGAAAGAAGGGCAAAACAGGCTAAGCGACCACCTTCGCGTCGCTAGCCCCGAAGCGAGCGCGAGAGCAACGCAGACGATGTCTCGCGACCGGCCTAGCGACCGCTAGGACGGCCGCGAGAAAAATTCACACGACGCGGCCACACCCAGCGACCGCGAGCTACCTGACGTGCGAAGCCTTTGAAAAGAGCTACTGCCCGATTTCTCACGACCATAACTAGCGATCGCGAGCCAGGTCGCGAGGCAAGCCAGCGAGCGCATGTCCAGCCGAGAAGCCGAAGGAAGCCCAGGCGAGCAGATCCCTCGCGACCGAGCTCGCGACCGCGAGCTCAGCCCCAGAAGCAAAGCGGACAGGCCCAAAATTAGGGTTTTCACCCTTGCCTATAAATAGGGCTTCACCCCCCTCGCGCCCCCAAGCTGCTCCAGACCGATTTTAGACGTTTTTCCTCAGTTTTTCATAGTTTTTCATACTTTTGCACTCTAGTCTTGATTTAGATTCATTCTAGCTTTAGTTTTTACATTGTTTTACATTAGTTTTACGTATTGTTGACGCTTTGGAACGTTTCTATCCGAGCAATTTCCGTCTTTTTCCCGTTTTTCGCTTGGGTTTGGATACAAACCCAACCATTGTTCTTCCGACGCCGAATTACGGGTTTTATCTATTTAATTTATGTTTCCTAATTATTTCTTATTTTATGTCGATTATTATGTCTAGCTAATTTCCGTTCTAATCCTAGTGTTTGCATGATTCTATCCTAAATGTTGTGATTCCTGCTAGTTGTTGTTTACCTTCCAGGCATTGATTTATGATTCTTGGTGCTTAATTATATATGTTAATTTCTAATCAATCTTGATGCATATCATAGTTGTCAGTTAATTACTTAACCGTTTTAATTGTCAATCGATCTTGAATGCATAATACGAATAAGCCTTGAGTCGTAGCTGAGATAGGAACATTCGTAGGAAGCATATTCTTTGTGATCTGTTTGGAGTTACTTATTTTCACCTAGAGACGTAACAGTAATAGGGAAAATTAGTAATCAACTGCCACAATTGTCGTAACTGAAATTGTTGGTTACATATGTGATCTTCCATCTTGTCTGGATTAAAATTGGTTAATAAGAAGCAGGATAAACATACGTTGTGGGTAGGATTAATGCATCCCTAGGGTTAGTCTTTCTAGTTTATTATCTCTTTGAGTATTTATTGCTTTTGTTTATTTTCAAGTTGTCACTTTTGCTATGGATTTAATATCTGAAGCCTTAAACCTTTCAAAACCAAATCTGTTATTGGATAATGATGAATTATTGTTGAGTTGGCTTCTGTGTTTTCGTGTTACAATCCCTGTGGATACGATACTCTGCTTTTCTTTATACTTGCGCGTTTTCGTGTTAGAAAAGTGTGCGATCAGTACGTCTCTGACGTATTGATGGATCACAGTGAGATGAGTTCTTCTATCTAACCGTCGTGAAGAACCTAGATCTCGGTGACTTTACGTTGATCTAAACCTCGATAAGGTATTAGGTGAATATGAGTTGCTGACCATCACTATGACTTGTTATGGGTGAGGGTTACATGAGATAACCCAAGATTCTCCGCATCTTGGGTGGTGGCAGTGCTTGTATGTCATGCTAGTTACCTGTGTCGAGTCACCGTATCCGTTTAGGATGATGACGTCCCCTTAAGGAGCTCAAAAGGTTTATTGTACTAAACCATGTAGGTTGAGTTATCTCAAGTACAATAATAAGGTTGAGTGGTACTACTTAAGGAATTAAAGATATTAATTATTTTAAGCGATCGAGCAGCGTAAATAATTAATGGACGTCTGATATCTTAAATACGAGGATTCAGTAAAGTCTAAGTGCAAGTCCGACTCAACTTCGAAATAAAGGGTAAGTCAAGATTTATTCTCTAGTGGCATGAATAAATGTTTATGAATTAATTTATGTTCTGGATGAACATAAGATAATTAATTTATTTGAGGCCCATCTTTATTCCTTGCATTTGATCCCTGGGCTGGCCCATCCAGGCCTGAAGCTTAGTGAATTTCGCCCCTCTCCTTATAGAGTCCCTTTGGGACTATACTTGATCCTCTCTATCTTAAGTGATATTATTATATTTATTAGATATGCATAAATTCTATCTTGATAGGATTTAGGATTGCATTATAAATATAAGGTGAGAGAAAATCTAACCCTAATCCTAGAGAATAATTTTCGAGAATTACTATTCCTAAATAGTGAGAATTTTCAAAAATTTCCAAGGAGGAAGAATGCGAATTTCTATAGCATTCTCCATAGATTGTCCTCACTCGGCATTGGAGTTTAGGCAATCGGGACACAGTCCAGAAGATCAAAGCATGAGTCTTGATCCTTTCTTCCCCGACAGATTCACAGGTAAACACGAGAAAACTCCTACGTGTTGCAATTAATTATGTAGGTGCATGCTAGGCATATAATCAATGTATGGTGAATTAAACATCCAAGATAGATCCTCGGGAGATGGTTAAAATCAGATTTCCCTACACTTTCGTGTTACTCTGCATAATCGTAAATAGAAGCTTCCCGAATCCACTCTCTCGACGGATCCATGCGTCAAACTTTACAAATGAGCCATAGCTCACCAAAGCAGACTCACGATCTTCTTACTCTTCATCTGACTCTGTTTCATCTTCTTCTTGTTCAACGTAGTCTTCATCATCGCTGTACTCGACAAGTGTATCACCCAGTTGCGACATATGTCGGGAAATGAATTCCTCGATGGATCCATGTATTGCGGCATATATTGAGGTGTATCAACATCAAACCAATCAGAAGATGCAAATTGTTGTGTAAACGACTGATCGAACGATATGTGTTGGGAAGTGTAGTCATATGTTGACGAGAACGGTATCTCAAGCGAAGGTCTATATAGTTCTTGCTCCGATTGGGATGTGTCGGCATCGTGAGTCACATAGACCTCTGGTTGGGCATCATGAGCCAATCGAACAAGTTGATCATCATTACTCAAAACTAATTTGATAATTCTATCACTCCGAGATCTCGATAGATAATGCAGTTGGTAGGTTGTACTCAACGAAATTGTGAACATAATTTGATCAATCATCTCTATAAACTCCGAGATAATTACATTGTCCATTCGAACAAAGGCATTTGACTGATACCCACCAATGTAACATAAAGAATGATCTCAGTGCCCTCCATATCTAACAATAATGTTCTTCCATCCCGACATCTATAACAACAACAAGATTACATTAGCAATCTTAATATGATTTTTCTAATGTATAAAACAAATATTTATTTGATAAATAATAAAATAATTTCATACAAATATATAAATTGATGTTAATTCATATTAGAATCACTATTATACGATAATTAAGGAAGAGATTCAAATATGTCATATTCAAATCCAACTTTAGAATTCTATAATCTTTTCTTAATAATAATTATAGGTATTTTGTTAGTTATGCAATTAAATTTAAATGTATAAAATCAATACACTAATAAAAATAACTATGCAATTAAATTTAAATATAGAAATAATGTTATCATTAATATTTCAAAGAAATGAGAAAAATATTCACAATTCATATATATTTGCAATATAAACTGTCTATATATTAATAAGCTTAAAAATATATATATATGCTCATTTTAAAATCCTTGCCCATAAATATTTTTATAATAAACTATTTTTATTAGTACCTTCTTTCATAATAATTAAAAAATTTATAACAAATCATAAATAAATGGTGATATATATAAAAAATATAATAGACCATTTTATATAACAAATCATAATAACAAATAGTTTATAATGGACCATTTATAACAAATCATAAAAATGCAAACTAATATAATAGACCATTTACAATAGTTTATATTATTGTAAAATTTATAAATGGTGTATATATAAAAATAAATAAACGCACATTTTATATAAAGTCTCTAAATTTATAAATGGTGTATATATAACAGTAAATAAACGCACATTTTATATAAAGTCTCTAAAAATAATTAAATTTTTGATTCATTTATGTTTTTTTTAAAACATCATTCAATAATTTAATTATTATTTTTTCATATTTTCACATAAAAATGGTTGATTCCGGTCGGTAATTCCATGTTTTCGGTCGACCCGAAATATGGAATTACCGACCGGAATCAACTATTTTTATGTGAATAATTAAATTTTTGATTCATTTATGTTTTTTTTAAACATCATTCAATGATTTAATTATTATTTTTTTCATATTTTCTCACACTTTTGCTCTATCACTATAAAGTAATTTAACAAAATAATTTTGCAATCATTTATTGATTCATATGTCGTGACAGTCAAAAATATTAATATTACTGTCAGTGGAATGTCATTTCACACGGAAGACCAAGCGAAGAATCCAATAGATATATATTAAAAAAAGCAAATGGGTATGTAGTATATTAAATTTTCGAAATGAGTATATATATTTCCCATAAAATAAAGTGCAGCTACAAATTTCTTTAGTCATCCAACAAATATAGCTTAATTAGGGTTAAGCTCAAAAAGTACACATTAATAAACAAGGAAAAAATATCAAAATTTTTGGGCTTGAGTTTTGTTTAGCTAAATCCACGCTTACCTGACGAGTAGTACGACACGTTCAAATTGAACTAGATACATGGTCAATGATAATTGATAAATATATATTAAATTAATAAATTAGCCTTTCAAATTAAAATAAAATAAAAATGCTATTTGTGAGAAAATAAATAATTGATAAATATAATATATTATATTACACTATTCCCATAAATTAAAAATATAATATTAATAAACAAACCAAATTTTGCAAGAACTCTTCCATAATAGGTATAGACATTCATTAAATCTAACAAGATTGAAAATTAGCTTTGTACTCATCTCAATTCAACTCATTTACATCACGTGTTTCTTATTCGTGCAGGGTTAAGATAACTTATGCAATTTGAATCAACATTCAAAACAAAATGTACATAATGTAGAAATCACCATATCACTAACAACGATCGTACGATGAAACAATGTCAGAAATCTGACAACTACACAGACTCGAACAAGAACCCAAAAAAGACAGAAAAGAAAGAAAGAAAATTCAAGTTTCACAACTACAAAGGTTCCTCAAACTGCACCAAGAAATCGTCACACACGAAACTCAAGAAGAAAAACTCGCCTATCCGCTGCAAAAATGAAGGAAAAACTTGCACCAACATGAGACTAGTTTATAGCTTGCCTTTCGCGTGATGCCAGACACTAGTGAGACTTATAGTTCACGATCACTTTCTTCCACACTAACACTTCTTGAGAATCCGAGGGTCTAAGAGGCGTGTTCACGAACATCTCCTGCAGAGAAATCTCTCCCAGCGAGGCATAAGGAAAAGGTAGTCTTCTCGTGCTCTAAATCTGCAATGGTAAGATGATGGGATTTAGAGAATAAGGATAAGGTATCCTTCGCGTGCTCTATCTGCAACGGTTAGATGATGGGATTTAGAAAATTTAAACACCAAATGATCATATCTACAAGTAATGAGAGAGTGTCAGCTTGTGAATAAGTGATTGTACACAATGTATACATGGCTTTTCACAATCTGGTTAATTTTGGTCAGTGTGAAGTGAAAGCAACAAAGTCTGCCTATTATTTATCCAAAGTTCGGCAACTTCCTATAATCAAACATGAAACGACATCAATCATCATTTCATGGTTTCCTTCAAGAAAAATTGTCCGAATCCAGCTATTCATGTAAAGCGTTTTCGATAAGAAATGCATGGTTCTTAGATGCCATAAGGTCTTTATCTTCAAATTATGGAGATGTTGACTTCAAAATAAAATCCAAATAGATGATGCACCAAGTCCAATATAATCTATTTTCTTTTAATATTTGATGGATACCATTCATCAATCAGCTTCAATGAATAAACCTTTGCTGTGGATATGGGAGTAAGAATAGGTAATCAGGCTTTTTTACTGGAAATTTGATGGGGTTTTGGCTTTATCACAATCCACAATCAACTTAAGGTGGCCAAGGATTAGCAAATCTTGTTTAATGGCCCTTTTCCAAATCCGCTAGGACAAGACTGCTTTTATTATAATCTCATTATATAGAAATTAAAATGAACCTAAATAACCGAAAGTAGAATCATTATACCATATCAGAATCATTAGCAAAGACTAACATGCTATGGCACCGTTTATACGAGAGTATAACTGTAAGAGAAATAGAGAATTCTAAATTCACACCATGCTATGGATCAGATTTTGAAGAGCAATCAATAGTTAAAAGAAAGGTTCCGTCATACTAACCATAAATTATCTATCCGACCCTGTGAACAATTCAAATAGTCCACAACAACCCTTCCACGATGTCGTTTGCACCAGACGAGGAGGTGGAACCAGCAATGGCTACAAAAGGACGTTAAAAGAATGAGAGAAATAAGACAGCTTTACCCTATAACAAAGTTAAATTTGCAAACAAAGAAGACAACTGAGACAACACCTCAGTAACTCCAGAATCCTTCTCAAAATCTGCTCCGTTATCATGAGTAGCTATAGGGGCATTGTAAGACAGACTTAATCGTTCATCAGTTTCTTCGGCTGCACATGTCTTTAGATCAGAATTTGCTGCAACAGATGGAATGGTTGCTACCGCATCAA
Organism: Salvia rosmarinus; assembly: GCA_036937905.1. NCBI lineage: Eukaryota > Viridiplantae > Streptophyta > Magnoliopsida > Lamiales > Lamiaceae > Salvia > Salvia rosmarinus. The sequence continues at coordinate 49,439,974 of CM072819.1, forward strand.
AAAAAGTTACAGAACCTCCATCTTGCTCCTCAACGGAACCCTTTTTCTCTCCATTTCCCTTTAATGCAGATGGAGAACTCGTCTCCACTTCCACACTTTCTCTCAACAGCGAAACCTTGTCCGAGATGACAGGTGGCACGCAATCCACGACCACATCACTCGCCTCTCGAATCATGATGGCAGGCACAGTATCAATCACAGCACGACTGCTCTTGATACCATGAGACTCATCATCAGAGGAGCTGCTGCTGCTGCTTCCTGATCTCCCGGAAGACTCTCCATCATATGATTTCCTCTCGGTTTCATCGTGCTCGAACTTTCCACCGAATTCATCCCCAATCTTGAATTCTCTTTCAACTGGAACAGCATTCCCGTCAATTTTCACACCCTCCGCTTGAGGAAGATTGGAATCATTCTCCCAATTCTCGATCTTCTCCTCCTCGCCCTCGGTCAGAAGGTCGTGGTGGCTCAGGTGATCCTGAGATGCGGTCGAGCTAGCTTCGCCTACATCACTCTGTCTATCGTCTTGGTGCTTCACATCACCACCCCCTAACATATTCGAATTGACCCAAAATGATTCGAATAATTCGATTCAAATAAACAAATCCAGCATAAGATTTACACCCATACATTCCAATCTAAACAATCAGAAATCTCACAACACAACCATATAATTACGAATCTATCGCAAATCTCTTTCTCCAAAAAGCAATTGCAGTAAAAACTTCAACTAATGAATAAATTAGTAATTAAATGGCCCAACAATTACAATAAAGTAAGAAAAATTATCATAAACCCATCTCAATCTACTACCCCAAAACATACAATTGAACGGCAAAAAAATAGATATTAACACAGATTTATAGAAAATCAATCCGAAAACACAAATCGAGGCACGCTCACAAGCGCAAACCGTTGGAGAAACAAAGTGTAAAGCTAAAAGAGATTGAACAATAATTGAACGCACATGGGGCTGTGTGGCTTCAATTAAACAAATCAAAAAATCATATCTTTTTCGAAAAAAAGCTTAGATTTTTGTACCTTGTGTAGAAGCATCAGGGGACGGACTGGGATTGTTGTTGTTGGGCTGAGTTCCCTTCCTTTTCTTGGCAGCTTTTCGCTTCTTGGCGCCTGACGGCATGATTGCTTGATTCGCAAAATTGATTTGAGGGCTAGAGCGAAAAACTCAAAATCGTCCTCGAATAATCGATACTCTCTCTCACCGAAGTGGTATCTCTATGGAGGGAGAGAGAGAGAGATGTTGTGAGTTTGAAAATGGTAGAAAAAATGGTAAAATAGTAGGAGAGGTGACAGATTGGTGGTGGGGGTTGGTTGGTTGGTCGGTTAGGGAGAGAGAGAATATATGGTAAATGGGGGTCTCTGCAATTTCATCGCCTTTCAACCAATTTTCTCATTTTGGACACCCAAAATAGGTTATTTTCATTTTAGATTTGCAAATAAAAATTATTAATTTGAAATTTAAATGATTGAGAACGAACAATTGTAGAGTATTAGGTATTTCGGTTTTTTTTAGATTAATTTAATATTAATTTTCAATAATAAGTTATTCATTAATTATTTGTTAAAATAAAATGTAAAAGGATTATTATGAAAAGTTAAGAGATAAAAAAGAGTCGAAATAGATATTAATTGAGTGTTATGTAGATAGTTTGATTCATTATGGTTTGATGGATATCTTATCTTTTGGATACTAAATAGATGAAACTATTTTTCTTGTGATAACATTTTTTTTAATATTTCGGTCGCATCTCAGAGAGCTCTACTGCTAGCCATAAAGCTATGTAGAAGTGGCAAATTACAAGATTTGTTTGTGTTGTGAGGTTAATTGCATAAATATCACAGTTTTTGTCATAATTCGTGGTTATAATATAAATGTTTAAAACATGACAATTGCGATATTTTTAGATTGAGGATGTTGTTATTATAAAAAAAATCAAAATGATGTTTAAGCCGTTAGATTTTTATAATTATGTTGTACCTCTTGCTTTAAACTAGTTATTTACCGTGCGATGCACGGGTATTTGTTCTTCATATTTTATTTAACATTCATTATTAATCATAAATTCATAATTATACATGAAAATTTATTTGGTATTCATTTAGAAGTATAATGATGTTGGCAAAATTCTATAAACTATTGGAAATATTATGTTTTACCTGTATGCTTTGATTAGATCCTAAAACTTCTGATATTTCTTATGCTGATGTAACTATTGCTACTCACATGTTCGAGAATTAGTATTTTTTGTTATAGGTTCCGGTAGAAGAACTGTCAGTTTGGACAAATCCAAGCTGATAGAGTTCAAGCAATACTAAAGTCAGTTATACTGATAGAAGTATCAATACCAGTGCAACTGAGAGAGTATTAACTTAAGGTCACGTAATGAATACTGAAGACTAAAGTCAGACCAACTGAAGTCTGAAGACTGAAGTATAGCGATGTTGATGAACATAGCTATTGTAGAGTGAAGTCGAAAACTGAAGACTAACGTCGGAAGATTGAAGATCAAAGATCGGAGATTGAAGACTCGACGCTACTGAAAACAAAGAGTCAGGATATGACTATCATACCAGCAACTGACTACCAAGCTGGGAAGTCAAAACTGGCTAACAGAAGTCAAAGCTGACGACTGGAAGTCAAAGTTGTCGATCAATAGTCAAAGCTGACTAATGAAAAGTCAAAACTGACTATTTCTACATTAAAGATGAAAGCGTCACACTGACTCAGGTTCTCAAACTGACAAAAGACGGAGTCTAACCGGATGATAAAAAATTGGAGCAGTCTCGACTGATCCAACCTGAAGTCAACGTACTGATAAAACATGGAGTCGACTCAATTGAAAAAACATGGAGCCATTTAAACCTTGAGTGTTTGACTCGCCACGTGTCGTTGCGTAGAAGATCTTGACATGCCAGATCTACTGTTCAAAGTTACAGAGCTATAGTGTACGATGATGTAGACCCTAACAGTGACGTACAATGATTCAAACGAGAAGAATTCAAATGACAAATAGAAGGATGTCATTGGTGCTTCCTCCAACGATACTATTCATCATCCCCTTTATAAATACGCATAAAATCCAATATTTGAAGGTTACCCAAACGTTACACATTCGAATTGTCTAAAGCATTCAAAACTCAAAAACTTATACCCAACGATTTCGAAGAAAAAAGTCTACAGCGTTATCAGCAAACCTTAAGAGCTCAAATATATTTATAAGCTCAAGCTTTTAGCATACACCTCCTTAAGTCTAGGATACTCTTTTGTATATCTCAAGCCTGGACATATTGAGTTTGATGCCTATGACAACTCAAATTTTAGTTGAAAACCCTCTACGAAAAAACTCTTAGTTTAAGTAGAAGTTTAAACAAGTAGGCAATGAAGTATTAGTTACTAAAAGCTTGGTTAACTTGCATCAGTAAGCGAGAGGTTTAGATCAACTGCATCCGTAAGCAGTCAGAGGTTTCCTAGAATTCACAAGCTTAGGAGGAACTCCAAGTTCGACGGGATACAGTAAGTTAACTCTGTATCTAAGTTTAATCTTGTACCCGTAAACGAGACCAAATCCCAAGTTAGTAGATTGACTGAGCAATCAGTCTGTGAATGTAAGAGTTAATCTCTCAGAACCACGTAAAATCCTAGTGTTGTTTACTTTTTTATTCTTTACATTCTGTATCGTATTTACATTGCATATTATTAAACTGACATCACCAGCACACAACAGCACAACATCGTTTTGAAACACTTTATCATTATCAGTTTGATATTAAAGAGATAAAACTGACTAATTAAGCCATATTCGGCTAAGTGTTTTAAGCGAGTCTAAGTTTTCATTAAGACAAATACGGTAACCACCACATTTCGTAGGCACATAAGTTATCAGTCCAACTGACCAACTGTCTCAGCAGTCAATAAGTTTGCTAACAGGTATCACTCACAACAAGACTCCCCTTATTTGAACTGACCAGCAGTATTGACATCATTACTGAATGTCAGTTAATCGACCAGCTACTGTTATAGTATCCAATCAGTCTTGTAAAACGAAAAAGTTTTAAATTTGCCTAACTGGTGTATTCCTTCCCCTCCCCCATACACCAGTATGTACCCCCAAGGGACTATCAGATGATATTTTTATTTAAGAATTTGATATTAATATAATATGAATAATATGAGATTATTATATCATCTCTATTAAATCATCTCTGTAATATGAGATTATTATATCATCTCTATAACCATCTTCACTACAATTATAAAATTTTTTACGTCTGTATAATTATAGAACGTAATTTGATATTTGATTTAATATGAATAATACTTATTTTTGTAAACCATATATATAATATATATAATATATATATATATATATAAGCTTGGGAAGAAGGAAAATGGGGTTCAACCACGAACCTCATGTTAACACATAAGGTTTTCATCGTTTAAATGTTTTTGAAGGGACATATACAAATAATTTATAGATTCAAACTTTTAAATATATTAGTAGAAAATATAATGAAGAAAAATAAATATAATTGAGATATGAAGTTAGAATTAAAATTAACAATACAATTTTCTTAATACAAATTCATTTCTATATATTTTTTATAAAAATTCAATTAGCCAACATTTGTTATACACAAATTTTAGTTATTATATTTCGTTGGGAAAATTCTTAAGTTGTTGGGAATTAATCTATCTTTACTGTGTGTTTTGATTAGATCCCAAAACCTCTGATGATTGTCTTGCTAATGGAATTAATGCTACTGACTTGTTCTAGAGTTAGGCGTTTGTCTTACAAGTTTCAGCAGTAGAACTATCAGCTTGGACATGCCTAAGACTGAATGAGTTCAAACAGTACTGAAATCAGTCATATTGATATGAGTATTAGTATCAGCACAACTGCTAGAAGCTCAATTGAAGGATCGTGATCAAGAATTGAAGGCGATGGAAGGTCGGTGATGTCTCAAGAATCAAGTATAGCAATACTGATAAACAGAGCTACTTGAGTAAAGTCAAATACTGAAGACTGACATCGAAAGATCGAACGCTGAAGATCGGAGACTGAGACTCATAGTTGAAAAGAGATGAATGAGTCAAGATATGACAAAGTTTCATATCAGGCAACCGATTGTCCCCGCGGAAGTCAAAGCTAGCTATCAGGAGTCAAAGCAGGTGTCCTAGAGTCAAAGATGCCTATCGATAGTTAAAGTTGGTGACAAGTAGTTAATACTGGCTATATCAAGTTAAAGTTGGTTGATGAAAGGTTAAAGTTGACTATATATCCACGTCTGCCTGAAAGCATCATATTGACTCAGGTGTCTAAAGCTGACAAAAAACGGGATAAAAGACGGAGCAGTCTCAACTGGCCCAACCTGAAGTCAATGCTGATAAAACACAAAGTCAACTCAACTAAAGAAACACGGAAGAAATTAAGTCTTGAGTGTTTGACTCGTCATGTGTCGTAGCGTATCTGTAGAAGATCTTGCATGTTAGAAGAACTTTCAGAGTTGCAGAGCTACAATGTATGATGATGCAGACCACTGACAGTAACATACGAGGATTCTCAACGGGAGGAATTTAAGCGATAAATAGAAGGATCTGATTGGTGCTCTCTCCCACGATACTATTCATCATCCTCTCTATAAATATGCACAGAATCCAATATTTAAAGGTTACCAAAACGTTGTGCAATTGAAATCTCAAGTATTCAAGCTTAAAGCTCAAGCTAATCAATCAATGATTTCGAAGAAGGAAGTTAACAGTGCTATCAGTAAATTTCAAGAGCTCATATATTTATCAACTAGAGATTTCAGTATACTTCCTTAAGTCTATGATATTTATATTGCATATCTTAAGCCTAGACACACTAAGTTTATCGCTTGTGATAACTCAGATCCATATTGGAAACCACTCTACAAAACCCTCAAAAATTGTGTAGAAGTTTGAGGCAAGTAGGCAACGAAGTGTTAGTTGCTGAAAGCTTGGTCATCTAACACCTGTAAGCTAGAGGTTAAGTCGATTGCAGTTGAAAGAAGTTAGTAGTTTCCTAGCACCAGCAAGTGTAGGAGGAACGTCGAGTTAAGCGGGATAATGTAAGGATAGCTCGGTATCTAGGTTTAATCTTATACCCATAAACAAGATTCAATCCAAAGTGAGTGGATTACTAAGTAATCAGTCCGTGGACATATGATTTGATCTCTCCGAACCACATAAAAATCAATGTGTCTTTTACTTTCAATATTGATTTAGTTTTACATGTTATTGAACTATCATCAGTAGCACACAACAACATAACATTGTTTTGAGACCCTCTATTAATATCCGATTGATACTGAAGAGATATAAACTGAAAACTGACTAATCAATATTTGGCTAAGTGTTTCAAACTTGTTTTAAGTTTTTAATAAGGCAAATAGAGTAACCACAATATTCTTCCCACACATTACTTATCAGTCCAATTATTGGGTTGTCTCAAGATCGATGGGTTTGCTAAGCGATATCACTCAAGACAAGACGCCCTTAATTGAGCCGACCAAAGATCTAGATTGCTAGTTACCCGACCAACAACTGCTTGTAGCCAATCAATCTTGTCAAAACAAAAAGCTTTAAAATTTACTTAATTAGTATATTCTCTTTCCCCCATACACCAATACATACCCATTAGGACCCATCATATTTGTCGCATATTAAGCTTGTCCTTGACATTTGTTGATTGTCGCGACATAAGAACAGTCAGAGATAATTGTCTTATTCGAAATTGAATGAAAAGATAAATATGTACTGGATAATAATTTTATTATTATTATTATTATTATTATTATTATTATTATTATTATTATTATTATTATTGTTGTTGTTGTTGTTGTTGTTGTTGTTTTGTCATAAAAATGGAAAGAGAAATGAGAGAAAATCATAATTAATATTTTACATATTTTTGTGGTGAATGAAGGTGACATTTAAAATTATAGTATTATATTTTATGATATGAGAATATCATTATCTATGGGCTTCAAAACTATGAAGTACAAAACTATAAATACATTTGTCGGTTCTATGGTCGAAGAAAGTTTCCGAACTAAATATGGGGATATAATTATTTATGTTTCTATGTGTTTTCCTTTTTATTCTTAAAAAGGTATAATATGTTAAAAAAAAAAAACTATTGCAAAATGTTATTGTGTGTGCATGTTGTATTCTCACCATTAGATCCCATGATTTTATTAAATATATTGATTCAATTGAGGTAACACTAATTATACTCATAAATATAAGATTTATAATACAATTTTTATTTTTGATTGTAGTCACTAATTTTTATTCTTGATCATGTTACATTATATGATAGTATTGTAATAATAGTAATAATAAGGGTCATTTTGTTTCAAATTCCACGTCACAATTAGCAAATGACACATTTATGTACTATAAATAACATATTTAATACATATTTAAATATAATAGTATATCTAAAAATAAAATATATATATAAAATTGATTAAATATAGCATAACCAAACAATATACGATTTAATATATCTGTATTCTTAAATTCGGATATTTTTTAATTGTCCAATTTTCGCTAATTGCATATAGTATAATACATCAAAAGTCCAACACAACAAATACGAAAAAGCCAACACAGAAAACATAAACATAAATATAAAATTTGAATATACCATTAAACACGACAATCAAAGACAACCAAAAACTCAGTCACCTGAAAACGTAAAGGCCAACTGCTTATCCATCTACATTTTAAATAAATAAATAAATTGGGGCCGATCGCACCACCCAAGACCAGAGCTCTTTTATATAAAATTGCACTAAAGGAGGTAGGTGTTGTCCATTTCCCAAACTATTTTCTCTGAAGTGTAACAATAAAACAAAATTAGTAAAATGATGAATTTGTTCTTGAGTGCACAATAATCATTGTTACACTTAGTTTCTCTACAAAAGATATTGCACATATAAAATTGTAAGACAAAAGAACCGAATCAGTAGATTTTTATGCACAGATCTTGACCGACTGAATAGGAGTTTTCTTTGTTCTGACGGATTCCACGAAGAAAAGTCCACTTGGTAGGTTGGCAAAGAGTTCTACAGCCTAAGGCTTTGGGTGGTTTGGGTTTGAGAGATGCAAGAACTACTAATAAGGCCTTATTGGTCAAGTTCGTTTGGAAAATTCTTAAGCATGAGGAAACAATTTTGATGCAATTGATACGACAAAAGGGAGTGTTTGATTTTCATGATTAACATTTTGAATGATTGACTATTTGATGGATTAAATGTGTGATACGATAATTTTTGTCTATCAATTCTTTGTTTACTACAAAGGATTAGTGAATTATTATAATTGGGATAAATAATTCTCACTTTATTTGGAGGATTATTCTAATTCTACCTATATTGGTTGGATTAAAATTAATGAAAAATAATTCAAATAATTAAAATAATCCCGGGCTTTGGGATATTCTCAAATATTAATCCTTAAAAGTAAACATTTGATTATGTTGGATTAATTTTATCTACTCAACCTAATCATGCAAAGTAAACATCACCTAAGGGTTGTAGTGTGTTGGATTATTCAAGCAAAAAGGGCCCCAAAAAACGTAAACACGGAATAGATTACACGATCATTATATGCTGCATTTATAGACTGGGTATAAGATTGATTTTCATTCGCAATGGGAGTCAGAAACAAAAATGTACGCAATACCTACAATAAAAGACTGGAGCAATGTATGATGCATATATAGACTAATCGTGTGTCTCATTAAATGATACTAAGGAATTGGTGATAAATGATAATAATACATAATTTTTTCTCCAAAGTATAATTTCCTTGTATAAACATTTGATTGGCGAAATTCTTGTCTATTCAACAGTAACATGTAATAAGATCGAGCATATTTATTTAACATTTAATAAAATTAATTTTCAAAAACTTACTAAAATTATTTACCATAAATTTACAGGAATTAATTGCATAAAAAGGATTAAATGCATTAAATAAATTGAAACTTATTATTTTCGGCAATCTGTAGCTACTTTTATATATTATATAGATGTATGCTTTAAAATTTATTCGAACAAACCCAAAAACTTTATAACATGTGTCGTTCTTCATCTAATTTGACCATGTGAGATCGAAGTTCAATACTCATTTTCAGGGGCGGGTCGAAAAGTTGATAATGAGGTGGGCTAAAAAATAAGTACTTCGCCGCATTTAATTTCATAAATATCAAATTATTTCTATGTTTCTATAAGTTGTGCCTTGAGAGACTTCAATACATAAAATTCATCAATCTATATCTTTTATAAAATATCTTTCAATACAAAGCACTAATGAATCATCAAGTAAATCATCTCTCATCTTGTTACGAAGATTCGTCTTCACAATTGCTAAAAATGCTTCAAAATTAGATGAATTGGTCTAGTTAACATAAGCTAGTGTAGAAACTTGAACTCTTGTATCACTATTACAATATACTTATAATGTCTTAACTCGTATCTAATGAAACAATGTAATAGCCAATGAATTTTTTTAGGATATATAATTTTCATGCAAGCTTTCAAATATCATTATTATGGAATGATTTGAAAGAATTTGTAGGATCTAAGGCAATACTAAGATAAAACAATTCAACAAATAACAACTTTGTTTTAATTTTTTAATTGAACTAGACTGTTTTAGATTGAGCTTAATATAATACAAGAACAAAAGCAAATGTTTGGGGCTTAAACTAGCCTTGAGCTCGTGCAACCCCTATATAGATCTGCATCCAACCCTATGCTGCCCCTATATAGATCCACCCATGCTCATTTTGACCCCAACTATAAAAATATAGAACAAAAGATAGAAAGAAAATTGTTTGTATTTATCACACTTTGATTTCATAAACATATCTTGCACTTTAAATATCAATTTGATGGGTCCCGCTGGGTACGATGGAATGCATTAGTAAGGAAAATTTTAAACTTTTTTTATTCAAGACTGACGGGCTACAGGCAATAGTTATCGGGTAACTGCAATCCAGTACTAATGGCAGTACTGTTGATCAATTCAATTAAGGAAAGTCTTGAGGTGAGTGATATCAGTTAGCAAACCTACTAGCCACCGAGGCAATGGTTAGTTGGATCGATAAGCGATGTATTTGCGTAATATGGTGGTTGTAGGTTTGCCTTAGAAAACATATTCATAAAACTTAGTCAAATAATGATTAGTAATTTTTCAGTTTATCTCCCCAGTATCAAACGGATACTGATAAGAGTGTTTCAAATCGATGATGTGTTGCGTGTGTTGATGATGACAGTTCAATAATATCTAATATTAAATGTAGTACCGAAAGTAATTAAGACGTTGATTTTAACGTGGTTCGAGATATCAACTCCTACGTCCATGAAATGATTGCTCAGTCAATCCACTAACTTCGAATTGGGTCTTGTTTAATAGTACAAGAGTAAAACCCAGATACTGAGGTCACCTTATAGTATCCATCACAACTTGGTGTTCCTTCCTACGCTTGTTGTGCTAGGAATCTCTAACTGCTCTCTGAGAACAGTCGATACAACTTTCTAGCTTACGGATGCTAGAAAACCAAGCTTTCAGCAACTGACACTTTGTTGCTTACTTGCCCAACTTTCTACTTGACTTTTGGGGTTTTGTTGAAAGAGTTTTTTCAACTAAGAATTTGAGTTGTCACAGGCGACAAACTCAGTATGTCTAGGCTTGAGATATACAATCGGGGTATCTTATACTTAAGGAAGTGTATACTGAAACCTTGAGCTGATACGTATATGCGAGCTTTGAAGGTTTACTGATAGCACTGTAAACTTCATTCTTTGAAATCGCTGTTTGAATGTGCTTAGGCTTTGAACTTTGATTGCTTTGAGTATAAGTTTGCGCAGCGTTTCTATAACCTTCAAATGTTGGATTCTACGTATATATATAATGAGAGATAAAAATAGAGCCATTGGAGGGACTGCTATTCAAATTTTCCATTTTGTCTTTGAATACTTTCCTGTTGAATCATGGTACCTCATTGTCAGATGTTTGTATCGTCATACACTGTAGCTATGCAATTATGAAAATGTGGCATGGCGTGTCAGGATCCTCTGCAGATACGCTACAAACGTATTGGGTCAAACACTCAAGGTAAAAAAAACTCCATGTTTTACCAGTTTTGACTTCAGGCTTGGGCTAGTCTAGACTTCTCCGTCTTTTATCAGTAGTTTGGATTTTCGTCTTTTATCAGCTTTGAACTCATGAGTCAGTATGATCCATCAGCTTGACATAAACATAGTCAGCTTTGATCTTTCATCAACCAACTTTGACTATAGATATGCAGCTTTGACTATTGGTACCCAACTTTGACTACTGGTATCCAGCTTTGACTTTCTCTCAGTCAGTCAGTCAGCTTGCCTGAAATGACCTTTCCTTCTTGTCAGCAACGTTGAGTCTTCGGTCTTCAGTCTTTGATCTTCAACCTTCCGACGTCAGTCTTCAATCTTAATTCACTCTTATAGCAGTTGTTCATGAGTATCGCTTTCCTTCAGTCTTCACACTTGGTTGGCCTTCCTCGTCTTGACATCAAGACGCAATCCTTCAGTCAGCTTCTCTTCGGTTGCGCTAGTACTGATACTTATATTAGTAAGGCTGGACATAGGTACTGCTTCGAACTTCATCAGTGTTGGGTCTGTCCAAGCTGGTAGTTCTGCTGAAACCTGAAACAAAAACTTCCAACTCAAAAACAAGTTAACAACATCATTACTTGACAGGCGATCATCAGATATTTTGGGATCAAATTAAAACACACAATTAAGATCTATGAATTCCCGACACTTAAGAATTTTTCCAACACAATTGAGTTTATAAGTATATAGGTGAATCATATAATATTATTACAATTATTTTAACTCTAAATAACTTACTTGATTTTGTGGATATTAGTTATTAAAGTTCTGTTATTTCTTGACTTTGTTACGTGCAGGACATGTTTGTTGGAGCAGATAAGGATGCATTCTGCCACCTCTACAAACATGAGATTCAAATTTTTAGAGAAGTATTGAGGAAACACAAGGTAAAGGGTTAGAGATAGGGAGAGAGAGGCTGAGGGAGTCATTAGGATTTGTTATAAATCATAAGAACTAACTTTATCTCTTAATATCCACAACCTCCTCAACTTAAGTGGATGAAGACATGGTCCAAGTTGTGCAGAGCGAGACCTCTCACCTGCTATAAATAAGAGTCGAGATCGCTATAAATTGAAGACAATCTCGCAATCTTGAAGATATACACTGAAGATTCGAATCTGATATTGAGGATGTTTTCATAATATTTCCTTAAAACATTTAAATTTACTTTTATAGTTTTAGAAGTTTGGGTGCTACTAGTCACCAGTTATATAAGAAATACTTTTGGTGTTTTAGTAAGTTAGTTTGACTCAATTTGTCCGACTTTGTCTTGCATAAAGTCCTGTGTTTTTGCAAAACTTTACTTCATTCTTATAGCGGGTGTTTGATTAATAGATAAAATAATCCAACCCTATCATATGTTTGGTTTGCATAATTAAGTCCATGATGGATAACTCGGCTCGTGCTCCATTAATCCATTTAGGTGATAATTTATCGTCCTAAATTTGGGCTGATTATTTAATCCTCCTTCAATCAATAATGTAAAATTCTAAAAGCATTCTCATCAAAATTATTTTTGGTCAACATTGTTTCGATCTTTTGTATTTTTGTTATACCACAAGGATAATTTTGTATTATACTACATTTTAGTCATAAACCTTCAATTTATCCTACACCACAATCAATCAAGGGAAATATATACCATTACACACATTTGTAAAAGTGTGTACAGCTCATACCCATTTTCCAAAATGAATACAACACATACACATTTATATCAATATAAGTAGATGTACTTCAAAAAAACGAAGCATATTGTATAAAAAAATACTTACCCGAACATCAAAAGGCCTCTCTGGTTTTTCGATACACGAAAAATCCTAGTCGGATCTGCCTATTAGTACCGAACCACCGTAAGAGCTTTCTTTCTCTTCAAGAAACGCCGTACTTCATCAATACATCGTCTGGAATTGGACGTGGGATCGGGCTATTAACAAGCGGTGACCTCATTGCGGTAGAAGGTCTCGTGTCTGTTCACCTCTCCGGACTTCCAACTACAAACATTTAAGCATATGAGTCATTGAAAATGAAAACATAACAAATATAATGAAATACTATAAAGCGCCAAATATGAGACTTAATAGTTACTGTTGCTCTAATTGTTCTTTGATAGGCTCGAAAGTCTGCCTCACGACGTTCTGAGGCATCAGATCACTAAATAGGTCCAGGCCCGGAATGGAATGATGAGATGCAGTTCCGGGACTGGTACCATGGATCTGGGGAGAGTAGCGGGTGGGGGTATCACTGGGCTGATGTAGGGCGGGCTCAGCCAACTCAATATGTCCACTGGCTCGAGGGACATCTGGACTTGGCTGCTGCTCTTGACCTTCATCTCTCGTCGTCGTCGTCGCCCGAGGCGCGGGTGTATACGTATCAGTGCTATGTGCACAACCACATCGAGTCTTCTCTAAGAAACTTTCAAACCACTTCTTCAACTTTGGAACCCACTTTTCTTCGATAGACTTCTCGATGCGTTGCATTGCTCTGTCTTCACTGTTCCGAATAGATTCCTGGATCCAACGCCGATCGACGAAACTAAGACGCCGGGGGTGCTCACCACCACTGCTCGATGAAGAAGAAGCTGTCTGCCTGGCATGTTTTCCCATATCCCGCCTCTCAACAGATGGACGGCTATCCACATATGGTCGCTGCGGCTCCTCAGCAACCGTAATCTCAACGAACTCAGCCGACGATGTCCTCTAGCTGGGTCTTGAAGGTGAAGGCTCTGAGGGCTGCTCTGATGAAGACTCTGTTTGTTCAGGATCCTGAACAAACTGTGGAGCCCTCCTCGTAACTCGGCGTCTACGTTGAGGCTCATCCACCGGATGAGACACCCGATACACCACGACGAGAAGGAACGCCGTCCTCCTCAAAGGATTTAACGGTGTCGAAAATTCACACCGAGTGGAGAGGGTATGAGCGGGACGCCCGAGAAATGGTGGTAACCTCGAATGAGTCGGGCTCGATCACGTGAGATGATAATCGACCTACAATAAATAGAAAGATATTATTTAATATTCTAATAAATACAATACCTCATACATGATTTAAAATTATAATAAAATTTAGTACCTCTTGCTCAAAAAGAGGTTGTACAGCTGCCGGTGAGAGCCTACTCTTGAACTTCCACCTCAACACTCTCAGATGCGCTGTGGGGTTGACGTACATCCCAGCAATACTTCCCAAGTCTGGTATGATCTCGAGTGACCAAACATATAGTGCCCAGACTGGTCCGTAAAAGTGGTACTGAGCATTTGGTTGACAATGCGTCGTATAATATCTCAATATCTGGTAACTGTATGCCCCCTACGGAAATCGGCAAAACGCACCCAGATCGTCAACCAATGTCCAAACCCAATCAACTATTACCTTACCCGTCCCGTACCCAAATACGAATCCATAGAGGAGAATAACATAGGCCACACGTAAATATATACTAAGATCTAGGGCATTAACATCATCACTACAAAATTTATCTACTAGATTACCTAATGTAATATGTGTGCCCCCGCAAAAAATCCTATATACCTCAACGTCGCTCAAGTCGTAGTCTAATGTGGGATCAAATGATGATGTCCCAAATTGCAGGCCAGTGACTAGAGCATAATCTCTAATGGAAAAACATATACTTCTTCCATTGATGAAAAAATACATTTCCGGTTGTGTAGGTTCTATTTGACGGGAGACTATATGGTGCAAAGATAAACTAGACTTAGGCCCGGGAGTCCAATCAATCATATGACCAAAGCAACCCCCCTTAAATATATCTAGCAACTGTTCGCCGCCCTTATCTAGCAACACATTCTTAATATACTTAAAATAGTTAGTCCTATAATATGTCTTTACATCATCCACAACATTTATCGTAGTAGGCCTCAAGAAAACAAAATCGACCTACAATTATATCAATGCCACATATTACACAACGTATAACAAACCAACAAACTACTACCATAATTATTACATATCCACTACAACTTAATTGAGAAGCATAATGAAAAATATTTAATTGTTTATAAACATATAGAGATAAATTATTTATTTTATTTTCCTTTTCTATTCGATTTCTTATATTCATTTGTCTATAATTCGCATCAATAAACATCCTATCATACAAATATCACAAATAATTAGAAACTTTAATATATATATATATATATATATATATATATATATATATTATATATCAAGAACTAATTTTAATAATATTTATAAATAATGAAATCTTCTCTTTAATTTACTAAATTTTGATTCCCATATCAATTTCATGCCCATGTATATAAACTAATCACGATAAAATCATGATTAAATTGTAGCTAAAATATTTATTCTTTTTTATCCTTTGTGTCATTCTATTTTGTATATAAACCAATCACGAATAAATATATATTCTCTTTATTTTGTATTTTTCTTTTCTATCCTTTGCGTCATTCTATTTTCATTGGATGGAAAATATTTAGGATTATTTTAAAAATTGAATGAGCTAAGATTTGTCATTATCCAAATACGTAGGAGACTAATTCAATGCTAATCCAAAGCTAAAATTTCAAATGATAATATGGATAAAGAGTTTTTACATATTATGAATTTTAAATAAATAAAATTTATAAAATAATTATATTAAACTTGAAGTATGTTATAAACTTGAATTTTCAGTATATATCCAAACTTGAATTTTAGTATATATCTACAAACTTGAAGTATGTTCATTTTGAAATTTGTTGATAATTAGATATGCTTTTATTTTAGTATTATAATTGTATATCTAATTAATTGGTTTATTGAAAATTTCCCAACTAATTAATTGGTTGATTGAAAATTTCCCAACTAATTAAGTCATGTTACCATATATTATTGTGTTTTATTCGTTCATAAATTAATTTTTTTAATCGTGTCACAAATTAAATAGTATTTCTTATTTGTAATATACTTTAAAAAATGGCTTTGATTAAGCCCTTGAAAATCTTAAATAATTAAAATCCTTAAAAATCTTAATTTAAACTATCTAGGATCCATTCAATGAATATCTCACATTAAATGAAGCGAAAGTTTATAGGAGAAAAAACAAATATTCAATCGAAAACATATAAACCATAAACACTATTTATTCAATCACATTATTCAAGCCAAAACAAATATCTCATTCAATCGAAAACATACAAGCCATAAGCACTATTTATTCAATCACATTATTCAAGCCATATCGGTAAATATTAACTACTCATATTCAATCACATTATTCAAAATATTAACTACTCATATTCAATCATATTATTCAATCACATTTAGCAATATTTATCCAAAATATACATCTTGTAAAATCGCATAACTATATTTGAAATTATACACGAGAACATCTGGGTAAGTCCGACATATTGTCACTGCTCGTAAAATATGGTTTCGCCGCAATCATTACAAAATTCAATTAATAACTAACCATTAGAAAATTAAATTGATATCAAAGCCAATGTTGTCTCCGTCGAGGAATCAGTGTTAATTGAAAATTAGAAAATTAAATTCAATTGAAAATCAGTGTAGTTTAGTTGTTTCGGTGCATGATCTTCTCTCGGTCGAGGAAGGCTTCTCGGTCGATCAAGAGAAGCCTTTCTCGACCGGAGACAGCGTTTGTCGATCGGAAACAACAAATTAATTCAATTCATTGTCTCCGGTCGACCGAAAACAACGAATTTCGACCGGAAACAATACTTCTCCGACCGGAAACTTCATTTTTCGCGACCGGAGATACATTCTCGATGGAAATTTCAATTTTTTGGTGCAAGAAAATTTAACGAGGAGCTCCGAGTAAACAACAAGTAACATGTATATATTGAACAAAAATACAGATTTTCGGCCTGAAAATGCGAGAATTACCTCCGGATCTCCGGTTGTTCTTCACGAGAATGGGAAGAAATGGAAATTCTGCAATATCTCTCTTCTTATCTTTCGAAATTCACGGGAATGGGAATGGAAATGGAAATTGCGAGAAGGGTTGTAATATCCCGCAGAATTAGATGCCTAATTACGGTATTTAAAAACCGTAAATTAGGAATTCACTGAGATGATTGAATCAGAATGATATCGAATAATGATTTCGATTGTTTACGAAGGAATGAATTCCTATTTAATATTCACGAAGAATTGTGAATTTAGAAATAGAAGTTTATAAAGCGTATCGACAATATTACTTTAACGTCGATTTCGTATCGATAGTTAAAACGTCGTAAATTTTTCTAAGCAATTAAGCTTAGAATTAAATTCCATTATCAATGGAATAATTTAATAAAGTGATTACGACTTTATTACGATCATTTCGAGATGAATCGATAATTAACGTTTCAAACGTTAACGTTTAGAGACAAAATGGAAAGTGAGTTTAATGATCAAGGAATTATAGTAATTAATTTCCTATGATTATTATATGTAATTACAGTATTATTTAGCATTAAATCAATGCTAGATCATTAAAGATTGATAGTGACCGATTTTTCAAACGTTCGAAAAACCCTAACTTTCGAACTAAGTTTTTATCACATAAAATGATGCCATTAATTTATCCTATGATATTATTTATCATCTAAACCATATATTATAACATATATCAATGTTTGGCATGAAAAATAAAAATTGGACCCATTGGCATAATGTAATAGCCGAGAGCTATATACTTATATATACAAGTTTATCTTGTTGATTTTTCCACTATTACATGTATCTATTAAGTGACAATTTGATTAATTATATAGTCTAACTAAATAATTAAATACATGTATATATATATATATATATATATATATATATGTGAACCGTGTGTGTGTGTGTATGCATGGAGAGAGCGTGTGAGTTGTGCATGTGTGTGACAAGTGTAGATATGCATGGAAATATAGTGACAAGTGTAGACATGCATGGGTATGTAGAGACACTTGTCACCCAACACCACCCCATACCTCTCTCACCACCCAACACACCCCATACCCTCCCCATTTCAGCCGTCCCCCTCATCTCTCTCTAACATCCAAGACAACCTCCATCCTCTCCTCTTCTCCTACACCATTTCTCTCTCAAGCTCAAGACTCACCTCTCTCGACTGGCTTGCTCATCGCCGAACTCACGGCCAAGTCAAGGTGGCCGATGGCCACCAAACTCGACCCAATCCATAAGCTCCACTCCACTTGGCATCACTAGCTTGATAACTCCTGTTCAAGGTGAGGAATCTACACCCTAGAACCATAGTGATCGAACATTATACATGCATGAGTATCAAAATGCTTGAATGTGTTGGGTTTATTCTTGAAGTCGATTGCATGTTAAATAAATGAGTAGATTCGTCACTTTTGACCATTGCATGTTGGTTAGGTTGGATTGTATATTGAGTTTGATAAAATTGGATGAGAGATGGGGTGATAAATTCACTATTTTCGGTTGTTATACGAAATGCTTATAAGAAGAATAAGCTTAAATGAAAACTGGAAGTTGGCTGCACGAACAGTAAATTGTGGAATTTATTTGACTAAGTTACAGTGGTCCGATGAAGG
The DNA here is from genome assembly GCA_036937905.1 of Salvia rosmarinus. Lineage (NCBI taxonomy): Eukaryota > Viridiplantae > Streptophyta > Magnoliopsida > Lamiales > Lamiaceae > Salvia > Salvia rosmarinus. The sequence continues at coordinate 49,458,717 of CM072819.1, forward strand.
TGAAATTTAAGTATGCTTAGATTAAGCATGAATAGTATGTATGTATAAAATTTCAAGTCAATCTGATGTGTTTTACTATTTTAATTGTATTTTTCAAAACCACTGCACAAATCTGTAAAATTTCCATGTTCATCACCCACGGTTCATGATCTTCGTTTCGAGTTTGGCTAATGATGAAACTCTAAAATTAGGCATAAACATAATTTAGCATGTCTAGAAGATTTTTGTAAATTTTCAGAATTTTCTAAAAAATTTTACTATTTATTCCTAATTTTACAAACGAACTGCACAAAGCTGTCACTGTAGCGATAGCTTGTAGTAAAATATTTTTATCTCCCAATCTATTTTGAATCGTTGAGTGAGGCTTTTTCTAAATTAAACTAGACTTAAGTGGATTTTTAATCTGATAGGTTGCATTATCAGATTCTTTATAATAAGCTCTCAGTGAATTTTTAAAGTTAACGCATTACAGTAGGTCTTTTTGTCAAAACTGCCTTAGCCTAATTTCTTGTTAATAAACTCTACAAGTCCGACTTTTACGTAAGATGTTCAAGCCGTTTGTAGTCCGACTTTGACTTGGGTTTCTTCATAAGAAATGTTCTTTACAATGTCTAGTTTTGATCTGGAAAGTTTTATCTCAAACCAAGTCTTATAGGTATACCTTTCATTGACCCAAAGTCACCTCCGGAAATTTGTCCATTCCAACTAGTCAACTTTGAACTTACGTATTTCTCGATCGTCGATATCTTCCAGTATGGTCTTCATGAAACATGTAGTTCTTGTTACAAGGTTTCAAATTGGTAGCCTGCAGTCATTTTGGTATTGTGAGTCAAGGTTACGAGCCTCGCAAAATTCCTCGTCGTTAAGCTAAATCTGAAATCTGAAAAATATTCTAAGTATAGAAGTCTTCGAGTTGCCCACTTTGAGACCCTATATCTCCAGAACCACGACTCTTTTGGATCTAATTCTTCTTAAAACTTGTAGTACATGTTTAGATGTTTCCAGAATGTGTCTTTGTGCGGCCATACGTAATTTGAATCGAGAGTTATGAATCGTCAAAGTATGTCACTTGAGTTGCTTTAAGCTGTTTTGCTGAAAATAAACACTTGAAATTTGACTAAGTGTTGGAACTCCCCTATGTGAAATATGCCTTATGTGACTAACATGCTATTAATTGATGCATTCATTATGTTATGTCGCAAGGTACGTTAGAGCATTAATAAGATGCATGAAATTATGATAAAACAACATAATATGATATTTTTTTTTTCGGAAGCATACCTTAACGTGAAATACTTGACTATGTGCTTCTACATGATCAATTGATTGTATATCATACCATGATATACACTAAAGTAGAAATATGGGTTCTAAGACCCGATGGATATTTCAACTCCAAAACCTCAAAGCCAGGAATAGATAGGCTAAGCCTAAGACTCGCATTCCAAGAAATCGATTAGACAATCTACAGTCCAGGTGGGCTTTACTCTACTCAAAAATGAAATGCTATTGAAATATTTATTTACGATGCTTATTTCAACAGTTGATAAAATGTTTACAAGATTACCTGCCAAAAATATTTACGTTTTGTGTATGTATCCTATCCGAAATGAATGATATGAATGTGTTGGGTCGCTCCCAACTTAAGAATGAAATCGATATCGGATCCTATGCCGGAAGGCCTATACCTGGCTAGGATTAACGTGTACACTAAGGTGACTGTGTGCTGTAAGGACAATTCACCGCCGGTCACGGCGTCGTAGAGGGAGGCCTCCTTCACGATGTTCGACTATGATGTTATGATGAAAGGATGTTAAGGGATATGGATCATACACACAAGAAAAATGCCTGGCCAGGCGACGATTTTGAGAAATGATGAAAATGATTTTAGTAAGCACAAGACATTTCAACTAAAACCCTTGTGTCTTACCACGATGTGGCAGTGTAATCTAAAAATGATAAAAATGTTTTGGCATGAGTCCACTTAGTGCATTCTTGTACTCAGCCATGCATGTTTGTTTTTAAATGTGCAGGTTGAGCAGATGAGGGATGGAGCAGTGTTGAGCAATAGGAATATTGTCGCTGAAAAGTTTATACCTTGATAGTACATCGTCATATGTACATATCACATGTTTTCCGCTGCAAGAACTTAAGTTATGTACTAATGTCCAAGAACATACTTGACATATGTATTACGACTTTTTGTTAAGGAGAGTCTCCCTGTTTATTTATCCCTGTTTAGAGTTACAATCCCTACTAAATCGTACTTAGGATTTAGGTTTGTGACAAGGTGTTTCAAATTTTTAAAACTCAAGATAAAGAAATTTTGAAAATTGTATTAAGAAAGATTTCCAGGAATGAAAATTCTGCTCAATCTCTCTTATCTTTTGAAATTTTTGAAAATTGTATAAAAAAAAGAAGTGAGAATGAGTGTTATAACGTATAGGAGCCAAAATATTACATGACTTTAATTTGCCAAACTCATCAACTGAAATCAGAAAATGGATTTAATTTGCACTGAGACTTTAATCGAGTTTGGGAGTTTGCTGACTTTAATTTGCATGAGACTTTGCAGACTTTAATTTGTTAAAGAATCAATTCTCCATTCACATCACTCTTCCCTTCACATCACTCTTCCCTTTTTGCAGAAGAATATATTACTTTAAGTAAATGGGTATAGGCTGTAGTAAATTTTAAAAATGGATATGAGTGGTATATAATTTCACAAATAGTGGTATATAAGTTTGGCTCCCATCAATCAATCCAACACAAGACTAAATAATCCAAATAGTCAGTATCATCCTATTCTAGTATCATCCTATTCTATTCTATCAATCTTTTATATCTAATTCATCAAACAAAACGCCCTCATAATGAATAAATTTTATCATGTTAATATATGCAGATTATATTTATAATTTATAAAAAAGTATTTTCAATATTTCTTTATTTATATTACATTGTTTTACTCTATTATTTAGAGGTGTGCAAGAACCGAACCGAATCGAAGAACCGATCGAACCGATCGGTTTTGGTCGGTTCGGTTTTGAGAAAATCGATTTTCGGTTCGGTTCCAATTTTCAATTAAAATCGGTTTTCGGTTCGTTTTCGGTTTTATATTTTAGGTTTGATCAGAATCGAACCGAAAATATTATTTATATATTTTATAATAATTAATTAATATTTTAATTAAATAATTAGTATTAAAATATGTTTATTTAAAAAATATATAGATAATATATGTTTCGGTCGGTTTTTCGGTCCGACCGAAACCAGTTGATTTTTTCAGTTTGGTTTTCGGTCGGTCCGAAATTATAAATCGGTTCGATTCGGTTCAAAAAAAATGTTCGATTCAATTTTCGGTTTGAAATATTTCAAACCGACCGACCGACCGACCGACCGATGCACACCTCTACAAGTATTATTGAACTCAAGTTAAAACAGGAACACAGCGTTATGGTCTAGATGAGATAGGCCTAACTGGGCCGAGTAGAGAACCTCTGGGTTGATTATTGATTAAGGTTTGTTGAAACTCTCAAAGCTAAAATTATCTTTCTACCTTCACAAATGGTATGCTATAAATATGTCTTTTTTTTTTTTTTTTGGTCAATTAATACAAAAATTTTAAAGGCCGCGTCACGGTGGACTCGAACCCGAGACCTTTGGCCTCGGGCATTAACCACTCTACCACTAGGCCAACACACACACATATAAATATGTCTTTATCATTTGAAAAGATATCACTCTTTTAACATACTCTCTTGCATGTCTCTCTTTGTAAATCCTCTTTTACTTGAGCGTCGATGGCTCTTCGTTGGGGCACTCCTTTGATCCCTTTTTGCAGATCCCCAATGAGGAACAACGAGGATGTCTAGTAATATAAGCCAACACTAATCTTAGATAAATTTATATAAATAATTTTTTAATTAATTTTGTGGATTAAGAATCTATCTACATCACATCACATAATCACGAGGATTTCAATTTTATTATTTTCCTAATAACTGAAAATGATTCCTAATTTATATTTTAAAATGAGTTTTACGGGATAAGATAAAGGACCTTATATCTTTGGATGCATATACGATTTGTCCAATACAATTTGCGAGTGCTTGATGTACAACTTAAGTTTATATATATATATATAAATCACGAATATCAAGCATTTTTTTTCTCGTAGCGGAGTAAAGAGAATTTGAAAAAAGCTTCATGCAAAGACAACTTTCATTATCATCTTTTGTTGTTTTCTTTAAAATCCAATTACGATTTTACCTTTTATGACAAACCAGCCATTGATACTTTAATTTGAATAATGGAAGATTTTGAATTGAAGGAATAATGTAGCAAAAAGCACATTCATAAGACCTAGTACGTGAAAATCAATTAACGTCGACTATAATTAATATTAATCAATGTATTGTAATAATATCAAAAGAGGAGTGCTCTATAGTTGCTTTTGAACGCTCGCAATTAGGCTTCTTTATTAGAAAATGGAGGGTGGTTATGGTGAGAAAGGTATTAAGTGTAAGAAATATGAATAAATCTCAATCTCATCCATTGATTATAATATAATCAACGTTCCAAATTTGTGCATAATTATAGATGCAAAAAAATCTGAATCACAATTTCAGTGCTAAAAAAATCGTACAATGGTAAAAAAGAGAAGTGCAAAATAATTATCACACACAATCCATGGCAAGATATGATGCAAATCTTTTCATCTTCCTGGAAAAGAAGAATTTATTTTTCTGTAGATACATTTGGTTGACATCACACGAATTGAAGATTTAATTTACTGCTCAATTTTTTGTTTCCCGTGCAACATTATTCATTCCCCCCAAAAAAATGATTCCACTAAAATTCATCCTTGCACAGACGACGAATTTGAATCAGACGAACCCTAATAAAGGTAAACTCATTTCTCTCTCTCATCAGACGAATGCAAATATATTTATCTCTCTCATCAGACGAACACTTCACTCACAGAAAGAAATCAAACTTGGCAAGTGAACAAAGAACAAAGACACCGGAAGGGCAAAGCACCACGAAATGAAGATGGTGAGTTTTTAATGCAACATTTACAACTCGTTTTGTTTGAACGAATAAATGTTTTAAACGTTTTGTTTGGTAAGAGTTTAAAAATTGTTGCTAATGTCGTTTTCGAAGCATTCACACTTAGGGTTTGATTTTATATAAAAGTTTTGATTTCATCTACTGTTTAATTTTATATAAAAGTTTTGATTTCCTTTTTGGGTAACAACTTTGTTGTCCAAAAGTAGAATAATTAAAAACTTTGTCAGTATAGATGAATTAAGAATTATGGATTGTTCTTGGTGGTCCCAACTGTGTTTTTATTTTCTATTGCGTTGAATATTTCAATTTTACTTTGTTGAATTTTTTCCCTTTTTTTGTCATATGTTGTCTTTTTAGCTTGGTTGTTGTTTCTTGAACTTTGTCAAAGGATGTTGGTGTTATTTTCTTAATGTTGCATATTGTTATATTGTATGTTGAACGCTTAATATCGATGATTAAATAAATTATTTGATGCAGTAATCTATGTTGTGTTTATTTGTTGCACAATGAAAGATGTTTTTTGCATAATCAACGCATAATATTGCATTGTGTTTTATTTCAACTTGTAACCATTCTTTTGAGATTGCACATATTATTTGAAGTACAACACATATCTAAGAGATATGTAGCTCGATTTTACTATTAAAAATTTTGTGTAGAATAATTTTTTTGGGTTGTTTGTCGTGTTGTTTGGAACCAACGCAAATGTCTATTAGTGATAGGCTTTCAAAAAATAAATTATTTGTAAGAAAGATTCACATAATTTCAACAAGCATAACAGATACTTCTTGTACATGATTTGTAGGAAGTTTTGTGTGTAATATATTTGTTGCACATTATCTATAAAAGATATAAATACTATGATTGAAGCGATTAATTTAGCACATTGTAATATGCTCATGTGTAGTTCTAATGATGAAATTATCACAATATTTTATGTTATTTTGAATATTGCATATAGAATACGTATATATAGCACATAATTATATATACATACTAATTTATATATGAGGATCACTTATCAAATTTACATATCATATCTTGTTTTAGTTATAGCATATCATTATATATATGTAGCACACAATAGTGATCGTATACCACTTATCAAATTTATATATCATATCTTAATATAATTATAGCATATGATTATATATATATCTTAAAACATTTATAAACTTGGTCAAATGATTTTTATGATATAGGTTGTTTCATTATTATGATTTTTGGATTGCACAATATATAATATTATGTTGCACATATATTGTATAAATGTGGCATAATATCGAATATTGCATATGGAATACACATATATAGCACATAATAGTATTTACCGCACTAATTTATATATGTATATCACTTATCAAATTTATATATCATATCTTGATATAATTATAGCATATGATTATATATATGTAGCACATAATAATTATCTTAAAACATTTATAAATTTGGTCAAATAATCTTTATGATATAGGTTGTTTCATTATTATGATTTTTGGATTGCACAATATATACTATTATGTTGCATATATATTGTATAAATATGGCATAATATCGAATATTACATATGGAGTACACATATATAGTACATACTTGTATTTACCGCCCAAATTTTTATATATTTATCACTTATCAAATTTGTATATCATATCTCGATATAATTATAGCATATGATTGATATTATGTAGCACATAATAGTTATCTTTTGGTCATATAATTTTTTTTGATATAGTTCGATTCATGATTATGATTTTTGGATTGCACAATATATACTATTATGTTGCACATCAAGTGTATAAATATGACATAATATCGAATATTGAAATCTAATAAGAAAAAAAATTATGATTTCTCTTATTTATATATTGCACATTATTAACTCTAATCTTGCACATATAGTGTATAAATATGGCATAATATCGAATATTGATATCATTGGTTATGTCTTTGTTTAGCTTTCAAATTATATTACTAATTATTGCAAATTTATAATATTATATTTTTTATAGATCGAGGTAATAGGAAGGTTTCAGATATCATTAGACAAAAAAGAGGAATAAATTTATAGAGTGAGAAAGAACAAAGGAAAAACAAAAGGAATGATCCGAAGGGGAAAGCTATTGAAACAGAGAATGCTATGGGAAATGTTAATGAAGATGAAATTGAGGGATGACGATAATCATGAAAAAGAGAATGATCGTTTATTTCCAAAACTCGTCTCCATGTGTAATATGAATACCTTTTTTAATACTCTTGAATGTTTGAATGAAAGTCAAAAAGCTGTAATCGATGAATTAGGCTTTGCACATGTTCGAGGTGTGAACATAAAAGAGCTGCATGCGAGGCTTGCTTACTGGGTTGTGCAGAACTTCAATCACAACAGCTCCGAGCTCATTTTAACAGCTAATAGGAGAATTCATATCACACATGAAGATGTTTACCGAGTTTATGGCTTCCCAAAAGGGCGTCGTATCGTGACAAGATTTCAGAAGACACATACTACTCCTTTATTTGATGAATGGATGACATTTTTTCCTGGTACACATAGACATAGAGTGTCAATCCAGAAGTTGCATGATGCTTTACTGAGTTGTGAAGATGGTGGTGATTGGTTTAAGAGGCATTTTATGATTGTTGTTCAGTCATCATTCATGGAGAGCACTGAATGTCACGCCCCAATTTCTAATATAATGGAAGCTCGTAAATCGAGGCACGCCTAATAAAAATACAGAAAATATAAAGTAAGTAAGTTGACTCGAATGATCAAGCCAATAAACCCTTAGAATTGTGAATAGCTTCCTGAATGAAAATGGAAGACATCGAATGATGTAATCCAATCAAAACAACATTTATCATCAGGATCACAAGTTTAGTTTCATGCTTCTGATAGCCAATATACATCAAAAATATTAACATCAAGGATTTAGAGTCTAAGCTCCTCAAAAGATATAATTCAAGTTATAGACAAGAAGGAAATATGTAATTAGAGCTAGCTCATCAGCGGAAGTCAAAATACGGAAATAATCCGTCAAAAATACGGAGTGAACCCTAATCTCACTCCGCCGCCTCGTCGCCATTGATCAACCCGAAAACATTTGAAAATATTTGGGCTGAGAACTAATGTACTCAGTCAACATGCATTTGCTAAAATATTTCATAAATTCGTAAAAGCGGTTTATCCAATCATCATAACATGACTTAGAAGGTTTTAAAAAGAGAAACTACTTCTAAGCATGCGAAAATATTTCATTCATTGGGCCCATTGTCACGACTCTTCTGTTACTCGCTTTGATCCCGGACCTCTAGCCACCGTCGGATCACATGCCCACATTATTTTCATCGGGGACGTAACCCGGACAAATTTATAATTTCATGACGCACTCGAAACGCATCCGCACAAGCACCCTTATAAAGCCTCATGACTTTGTCGATTCGGATGGAGATCAACCCACCAAACAACTAACTAGTGTACACAATTCTCAATTAACATATCAAGTTTAAAAGAGAATCTCGATCAATACATTTACGAGCCTTAAACAGAGTAGAGCGCACAAAAATATTTTATTGGATAAACAGTTTGCATTTCATGAAATATCAGAGCATATAACTCAAATATACTTTTGTAAATAAAGCCCACCTTGATAGGACAAAGGCTGAAGAAATCACTATAATATGCGTCTCGGGAAAGCAACGCTAATCCCCTTGGTCGACAAAACCTACAAGAAGCACTAATCTTAATAAGTCTCGAAAAAGCTAGCCTTAAGTTCAAGTAAAGTAGGATACTAACTTATGATTCGTTAAACCCGGGTTTTCAAAATATAAATAAATTTGAAAAACTAATATATTGGCCAAGGGCACCAACAATATCCTTACTCGACTTTTCGTTTAAAAACGTATTTAATTTCATAATCTTCTTATGATAAATACTTTTTACAAAAAGTATAATGCAATTGAAATACATACTAAATTCATATATATTAAGAAATCTCGCTTAATATAACATATAAAAATTCTCAAATTATGCACTTGTCTAACATAATTTAATTTATTAAATATTCTAACTTAATTAATTTCATTAAAAAGAACCTAATTCAATTAATTAAATAAGTCATAATCATAAATAAAGTAATTTAAACTTGGACTCAACCTTGACTTGGTCAATTAATTAATTAAACTAAATAGCAATTAATTAATTAATTAATTAACTTACCATAATTTAATAATTTAATCTTATATTTAAGTTTAACTTAATTATTTATTTAATTAGACTTAATATAACTTAATTAATTAAGTCCCAAAGTTAAACCTTATTTATCTAATTAATTTAAGTCCAAAGATTTAATTTACTAAAGTCCAACTATTAAGCAATTCACTGGAGCCCAACCCATTTATTTTCGGCCCACTTTTTTTGTTATTAAATTTTCGGCCCAAATTTTCGGCCCACAATTTAATTCTCGGCCCAGAGAAATTCTACAGTAAAGACCCATGCTTATTTAATCTCTGGCCCATTCATTTATTATAAAATCGGCCCACTAACAGCAAGCTCATGTTCCTTATTATGATTTGGGCACAAAATTAAAACAATTCATAGCCCAATAGCATTCAAATAAATAAATAAAAGGTCCACCCAACACAAAACCCAACCCAACCCAACACTCACAAACCCTAAACCTATACCCTCTCCCACTATTCTGGCGCCGCTTCCGGCAACCGCCGCCGCCGCCGGCTAAAATCCGGCGACCTCACACTTCTTTCTTTCCATCTCCCTCTTCTCTCGTACCTAGGGGTGAGCAAAAAATCCGAAAACCGAATATCCGATCCGAACCAAACCGAAATTTAAAATTCGGTTTGGATTTTTTGGATTTTCGGATCGGATCGGATTTAAATTTTTCAAAATTTTGGATTTTCGGATCGGATCGGATTGGATTTTTAAATCCGAAAAAATCTGAAAATCCGAATTATATATAATTTATATATATAAATAAATAATATTTTATTTAAATATATTTAAATTTAATATAAATATATATAAGAATTAACAAAATTGGTTTTGATTTTCGGTTTTTCATAATTTTGATTTTTCGGTTCGGTTCGGATTTTGTATAAAATTTGGATTTTCGGATTTGATTTTCGGATATTCGGTTCGGATCGGATTTTTCTTTCACAAAATTCGGATTTTCGGATCGGTTGGTTGGCAAAATCAACCGAAACCAATGCTCACCCCTACTGCACCCTCCCGAATCCCCAAATCGAACCCCCATCTTCTTCTTTATCCCCTCTCCTCTCACTACCGCCCCGCTGCGGTGGCCGGATTTGGCAACCGCCGCCTAAGCCACCCTTATGCCTCGATTTTCTAATTTCTCTCTCTGCCTAAACCTCTATAGAAACCCAGAAACATCTCTCCTTCCCGAACTATTCTCGGCGCCGCTGGATTTCACGACTGCGCCGACCGGCCACTACCCTCTACACCTCGCCTCTCTCTCACTCTCGTTGTATACCTACACACACACACACACACACGACGGCAACACACACACACGCGACGACACACACACACACGCGCAACGGCAACACACACACACATACATATACGTATATACATTACTAAATTTAATAGAAGATTATTACTCCTCCGTCTCAAATTTGATTGACACACTTGCTAAATTCAATGTCCCAACCAATTGGCACATGCCAAAAATGGCAAAGATTAAGCCCCTTAATCTATTTTATCTCTCTCTTCATTCACGCCTCTCGAGATTCTACCCCCTCACTCTCTCCAGATTCTATTTCTCTCTCCTTCTTTATTAGCATTAAATCTTGTGGGACCAACACCATTAAACCCCTTAACCCATTTTTTCTTAATATTTGTGCAAAAAGTGTTGTGCCAATTGGGTTTGGACGAAGGGAGTACTAAATTTAATAGAAGTTAAAAGTTTAAACCTTTGTGGATATTTCTCTTGTTGAGGCAGCAGGAAAGAGTGAGTGAATTGTAAGGCTAGGGTTCAAAAAAAGGAAGAAGTGAAGCTTGTATAGTGTAGAATTTGGATTGTCCAATGGGCTTTACTTTTGGGCCTTTTCAAACTAAAGCCCATTAAATAATTTATTCTTATGGGCTCAATGTTCGATCCTATAGACTATTAATTAATTAAACATTAGCATAATATTATTGATATAATGATTTATATGTATATATATATAAATCATATTCGTTTATTATATTTTATATAATAATTCTCGTAATCACTTCATAATATTTAATGAAATAATTTCTTTTTGTTGGAATTTAAAAATTTTCTTTCATTGGGCACGAATCATTTTAAAATTCTAAGTTCGAAAGTCATTCTAATCCTATTAAGAAAAACGGGGTATGCCACTAAAAATGGATATATTATTCAATATATCCTCAATTGTTTGGACAACGTCCATCAAGTTAAAAATTGGAATTGGGGTGAGTACGTCATGAGGAGTTTGATAGAGAACAAGACAGTTTGGGTTGAAAAGAATGCTTCAGTTTTTGTTAGACCATTGTTATTTTTTATGGTAATCACTTCTTTTATTTAATGACTGTTTATTCTTTTATTATTAGTATTTTGTTTAGCTAAAATTTAATTTTGTTTTCGCAGATATTTTATTTTAATAGGGTTGGCTATAAGATGTTGTACCCAGACATTATCCTATAATAGGGAATTAGAGCACAAAGGCTTTGAGAAAAAGACAAGCAGCTGAAATTAAAGGTGGAGTATTTGGTGACGGTATCATAATCCACCAATTGAGATTGGTGAAGATGAAGATAAAGAAATCACAGATTTATGTGAGGACTGTGGAAGCAGTTTATACGTAAATATTGAGGTTTTAACAATTGCAAAGAAGATAGCCACACTGACAGTGGACATGATGAAAATTATTGAGTCAGCTTCAAAAGAAAAAGCTGTTTCTCATTAGTTTCAACGGACAATTGAGACAGCTTTCAAGTCCATATCGTGTTCCACATTGTCGGTTTCATGAAAAAAAAATGGCCAGACACAAGAAACAACAGAAGAGGATGATGTTTTTGGAACAATAAAGATGTTCAGAAACTGTGGGATGATGTTGATGCTGTTGATGCACAAAGAGACAATACATAAGCAAGCTTGAAGATACGCCATCCTTCAGTTTTGGATTAACTCAACTATGGAGCACACCACCTGGTAATGACAAGATTGTTGGTGATTCTGTGCATGATCCAGTCCAGGTAATGTTTTACTTGTTATTTATAAATCAAATTCAATTTAATGTCGTGTATATTTCGTTAAATAACTAACATAAATATTGGTCAGCGTATGGAGTTTGATGCAGCACATAGTGATGAAGGCTTTGGAAATGATGCAACACGTATTGTAGACAATATTGTTGCAAGTCTTCAAACTCAAGTTATTATTTTCCTCAGTTTAATAATTCAATTCAATGTCATTTTTTTAAAGTATAGATTTCTTTAATTACAAAAGCTCAACTGATATTTTCTATAAATTATTAAACATATAATGTCAGTGTGTTGTATTACGTTGCACATTAATTATTTATGTGTTGCACATACATTAAAAAATGTTACACAATATCCATGTATGTTTATCAAAAATTTTACTTCGGTTTATAAAGTTATGAATTCATATACTATTGAATACATTTATTATTCCATATGTCACACCCTAAATCGTAAGTACGATTAAGAAGGAATTGCAACTCTAAACAGAATAAATAAGCAGGGAGACTCTTTTTAACAATAAATCAGAATACATATGTCCGTAATGTTCTCGGACTTTAGTACATAACTTAGGTTCTTGCAATGAAAACATGTGATATGTACATATGATGATGTACTATCAAGGTATAAATCTTTCAATGACAATATTCCTATTGCTCAACACCGCTCCATCCATCATCCGCTCAACCCGCACATTTAAAACAAACATGCGGTGAGTACAAGAATGCACTCGGTGGACTCGGGCCAAAACATTTTTATCATTTTTAGATTACACTGCCACATCGTGTTAAGACACAAGGGTTTTAGTTGAAATGCCTTGCGCTTACTAAAATCATTTTCATCATTTCTCAAAATCGTCGCTGGCGTGCATTTTTCTGGTGTGTATGATCCATATCCCTTAACATGCTTTCATCATATCATCATAGTCGAACGTCGTGAAGGAGGCCTCCCTCTACGACGCCATGACCGGCCGTGAATTGTCCTTACAGCACACAGTCACCTTAGGTGTACACGTTAATCATAGCCAGGTATTGTCCTTCCAGCATAGGATCTGATATCGATTTCATTCATAAGTTGGGAGCGACCCAATACATTCATATCATTCATTCCGGATAGGATACATACACAAAACGTAAACATTTTTGGCAGGTAATCTTGTAAACATTTTATCAACAGTTGAAAACAAGCATCGTAAATAAATATTTCAATAGCATTTCATTTTTTAGTAGAGTAAAGCCCACCAGACTGTTGATTGTCTTAAACGATTGGAAAGAAGCCCTGTGGTTAGCCTATCTATTCTCGGCCTTGAGGTTTTGGGGTTGAAATATCCATCGGTCTTAGAACCCATATTTCTACTTTAGTGTATATCATGGTATGATATACACTCAATTGAGCATGTAGTAGCACCTAGTCAAATATTTCACGTTAAGGCATGCTTCCGTAAAAATATCATATCGTGTCGTTTTATCATAATTTCGTGCATCTTATTAATGCTCTAACATACCTTGCGACATAACATAATGAATGCATCAATTACTAGCATGTTAGTCACATAAGGCATATTTCACATAGGGGAGTTCCAACACTTAGTCAAGTTTTAAGAGTTTATTTTTCAGCAAAACAGCTTAAAACAACCCAAGTGACATACTTTGACGATTCATAACTCTCGCTTCAAAATACGTATGGCCGCACAAAGATACATTCTGGAAACCTCTAAACATGTACTACGAGTTCTAGGAAGGAATTCAATCCAAAAGAGTCGTGGTTCTGGAGATATAGGGTCTCAAAGTGGGCAACTCAAACTGACTTCTATACTTAGAAAATTTTTCAGGATTTCCAGATTTAGCTTAACAACGAGGGGTTTTGCGAGGCTCGTACCTTTTGACTCACAAAACCAAAATGACTGCAGGCTACCAATTTCGAAACCTTGTAACAAGAACTACATATTTTATGAAGACCATACTGGAAAATATCTGACGCATCGAGAAATACATAAGTTCAAAGTTGACTAGTTGGAATGGACAGTTTCAAGTAGGTGACTTTGGATCAATGAAAAGTATACCTATAAGACTTGGTTTGAGGGCAAACGTTCCAGATCAAAACTAGACATGGTAGGGAACATTTCTTATGAAAAAACCCAAGTCAAAATCGGACTACAAATGGCTTGAACATCTCACGTAAAAGTCGGACTGGAACAGTTAATTAACATAGAAATTTGACTAAGGCAGTTTGTCAATAAGACTCACTGTAATGTGTCAACTTTAAAAATTTACAGAGAGCTCATTATAAAGAATCTGGAGATGCCACCCATCAGATTGAAAATCCACTTAAGTCTAGTTTAATTCAGAAAAAGCCTCACTCAATGATTCAAAATAGATTGGGAGATAAAAATATTTTACTACAAGCTATCGCTACAGTGACAGCTTTGTGCAGTTCATTTGTAAAATCTGGAATAAATAGTAAAAAAATTTAGAAAATTCTGAAAATTTACATAAATCTTCTAGACATGTTAAATTATGTTCATGCCAAATTTTAGAGTTTTACCATTAGCCAAACTCAAAACGAAAGCCATGGACCGTGGGTGATGAACACGGCAATTTCACAGATTTGTGCAGTGTTTTTGAAAAATACAATTAAAATAGTAAATCAAGTTGGATTGACTTGAAATTTTATAGAGACATATTAGACACATATAAATGAAACATATTAAAATTTCACATTCATCGGACCACTATAACATAGTCAAATAAATTTATGAAGTTACTGTTCGTGCAGCCAACTTCCAGTTTTTCATCTAAACTTATTCTTCTTGTAAGCATTTCGTATAACAAACGAAAACAGTGAACTTATCACCCCAAACCACCACCAAGATCATCATTCTAAGCATGCAATTATGATTTAGCCATGTCCAAGAATCATAGGATGTAGTTACCTCAGCCACGAATTCGAAAGAAGACGAGAGAGATGGAGATGCGACGGGGCTCATGGCTTCAAGGCGGTATCTCATGAGCTAGGAGTTTGAGCTCTCTTACATGGTGGAAATGGGCCTCCAATGCAAGAAGTGGAGTGAGAAGAGGAGAGGGGAAGGGACGGCTGAGTGAGGGAGTGAGGTGTGGGGTGGTGTTGGGTGGTGAGAGAGGTATGGGGTGGTGTTGGGTGACAAGTGCTTCTATACTAACATGCATGACTACACTTGTCACACACATGCACAACTCACTCTACACACACACATACACGATTTCTTACATATATATATATATATATCTGTATTTAGTTGTTTAGTTAGGTTGTATAATTAATCACATTGCCACTTAATAGATACATGTAATAGTGGAAAGTCAACAAGATATAATTTGTTAAGCACATAGTAGTTCTCGGCCATTCACTATACTAATAGGTCCAATCTTTATTTTCCATGCCAAACATTGATATATGCTGTAACATATAGTTTAGAAGATTAAAAATATCATAGGATAAATTAATGGCATCATTTTATGCGATAAAAACCGAGTTCGAAAATTAGGGTTTTCGAACGTTTGAAAAAATTGATCACTATAAATCCTTAATGATCTAGCATTGATTTAATGCTAGATAATAATGTAATTACATATAATAATCATAGGAAATTAATTTCTATAATTCCTTGATCAATAAACTCGCTTTTCATTTCATCTCTAAACGTTAACGCTTGAAAACGTTGCAAAACGTTCATTATCGACTCATCTCGAAATGGTCGTAATAAAGTCGTAATCACTTTATTAAATTATTCCATTAATAATGGAATTTAATACTAAGCTTAATTGCTTAGAAAATATCATGAAATTTTAACTATCGATCACGCAATCGACGTTAAAATTATCGCCGATACCCTTCATAAACTTCTATTCCTTAATTCACGATTCTCGGTGAATATAAACTAGGAATTCATTCCTTCGTAAATAATCGAAATCATTATTCGATATCATTCTGATTCAATCATCTCAGCGAAACCCTAATTTACGGGTTTTAAATATCGTAGTTAGGCATCTAATTTTGCGGGATATTACATCCTACCCCCCTTAAAAGAAATTTCGTCCCGAAATTTGTATACCTCATAAAGTATGGGTATCTTAACGTCATAACATCATAACTTTCCACGTGCTTTCTTTCTGTCCATGGCTCCTTGATTTTCATTAAAGACCCAACTTGATTCTTTAATCGTTGGATCGTACGATCAAATTAGTCGTATATTTTCATCATAACTCATCTGAGTCAAAGGTCACGTCATCATATTGGTTTACGTGAATTGGGTTATTTTTGTATTTCCTTAACTGTGACACGTGGAAAACATTTCGTATTTTCCCAAATTTGGTGGAAGTACTATAGGCTACTAGGCCTATCATTATTAGGATCTCGTAAGGTTCTATAAAACGTGGTCTCAGCATTCTTGTATCTGACTTTGTAATTTCTCTAGATGGAGAAATATTAAGAAACTTTGATTCCGCATTTAAAAATGCAGCTCAGATTTACGCGTATCAGCGTAAGACTTTTGTCTGTCCTTAGCTTTTCTTATTCTTTGCCTCGTTGGCAGATATCTTAATCGTTTCATTTACAACGTCGGGACCTTATACTTTCTCTCTCTCCTACTTTATTACAAAAAGTGGTGGTCAATACTTCTTTCCGCAATATGCCTCATAAGGCTATATTGATCGTTATTTGGTAGCTATGGTCGTACGTAAACTTACCAAGTGGTACAATACGTTCCCACTTACACTTTGATCTAACATTAATGTTCTATCGTATGCGTAAACGTTTGAGTTGTCCTTTCTGACTGTCAATCTATCTGTGAGTGGACATCTATGTTAAGGTTCAATCTCGTGTCTAACTCCTTTTTATGAGTTAGTTCAAAATCTAGGGGTACTCTTGGAGTCTCTATCTGAAGCGATAGGTTTTGGTACTCCCTGTAAATATACAATTTCCTTTTTGTACGTCTGAGCTAACTTATCGGGTCTACGAGTCGTCTGAATAGGCAGAGACAAAACATAATTGGCGAGTCAATCCACTACTACCCATATAGTAGTGCGACTTCTTTATGACTTTGGCAGAACCTGTCATAAGATTCATTGCTATATCATTCCATTTTCATTCGTGTATCTCTAGAGATCATAACTTCTTATAAGGCCTTTGATACAATGTCTTCACTTGTTGGTAACCAAGACACTGCTCGACAATCATGGTTACATCTCATTTCATCCCTTACTATCTAACATTTCTCATAATTCACAATATCACTTAATAATGCCTGGTTGGGCGATATGAGAAGGATCATGAACTTCATTCATGATTTCATTTCTAAGCTTATTATTGCTTGGAAATATATGTATATATCTCTCTTTTAGACAATATAACATTGTCCAGCGTTCCTTAAAATATCCTTTAGCTCTTCATTCCTTATTTTAATTTGTATTCTATTCCCATCTTCATTCTCTCTTTTTAGTCATATGTCACCTTGGGTGTGAGAGTACAACTTACGTTCGTCACTAAATGCCCGACTATTTCTGTTCTCATTTTCTTAAACTTTCCCATGAGTTTTCCTTTTCTGTAAGGACATACTATGATTTAGGCTGAATTTTATAACTTAGGTATTAGATTCTACATTTACCATCCTCAGGTGATCATCTATCACAATTATAATCTTTTACTAATTCGAGCCATCTTTCTCATTCTGTATCCACATTTCTTTCCTCGAAGAATAAATTCAAACTTTTGCAAATTGAGAAGGGTTCTTAACTTATTGTCATAGGAGTGATGTCTTCAAGATTTTGGTATTTATACTGTCGTTACTATTGTAAGCCATGAGTTGGGAAATTATACATGTGGCCTAAGTCATTGTGATGCATAAGCTATTATCTTTCTCATATTAATACATAGCCTTACTTTTTATTAATCCTTGTAAATTTCATTCCTTTTTGGGGTAGCTATGTTATTGGTCTTGCTACTTTAGAGAGTTTTCAATGGCTTTCTGATAGTAGTCAATTAATCTAAGAAATTCCTGATCTCATTTTAGGTCATCGACGACTTTCATTCTTAATTGTTTTGTCCTTTGCCAGATCTACACTGATTTCTTCTAAAGATACTATGTTCCTGAGGAATATTTCTCCTCTAAGCCGAAATTCATAATACTGTACTTGGTAAAATTTGCCCGGCTCTCAAAGGTCGTAAGACGTCCTTCAATGTTCTTTATGTTCCTCCTCGTCCTTTGAATAGATAAGAACATCATCCATAAAATTGAGACAAAATTTATCTAAGTGCGTGTGGAGCACTCGGTTTTTGAGGTTCATGATCAAGGCTGGTGCATTTGTCAGTCCGAATGGTTTAATTATTATCTCATAGTAGCCATATCTTATTCAGAACAATTCGCTTTCGTATTTCGGATACCATTCTACTAGGACCATATAATATTATACCAAAATGCCTCAATGAGGACTTTTTATACATTAATTACTAGGGTCGGTCTATCGAGCCGAATGATTACAAGGCGTCTAGTTCTTTTACACCCAAACTTTTGACACCTCTTCAACATGTTTGCAAAATTTTCCAATTTACGTTCATTTAACATACTATAATCACATCATTTTCATCATAAACCAGCGTCTATATATAAGTCTCGTGTTATCATAGGGTTCTATGTCTCTGAGTGACATTCGTCGGAGTCGTACTCCTCCTTTGGAAACTTGCGTTTCTCCAAGTACGTTTTTGTTTCATACTTCTGATGATCATTCTCTTTCAGAGAGCCAGGGGTCCAGTTGCTCCCCGTTTCTTCATCAATACCAGAAATTGGTGTTACTTTTATCAGAAAGTATGGCTGGGTTGGTAGCGGCAATTCTCCTAATCTGCGAGGGCGATAAGATCATGTCCTTTTGCCCTTCTCGTCTCTTACTGGTACCATTGACGGCACAGGACGTGGGGCGGCGTTTGGAAACATCATGGTACAATCGTTCCTTTGTACCGCACGGTGTAACTTGCTGAGGACCAGGACAAGTATTCATGGGTGTTGTTCCATACGCATTATGAGTATACTTGAGCCTGTTGACAAATCCTTGTAAGACTGCCCAGACTTTGGAATTTTTCTCATGGAGAAAGTATTCTTTTGATACTTCTTTTGCAAAACCCTGCCAATCTATTGGCAAACGATGGATAAGTTGCTGGATACCATCCTCATCCGTCACTCCATAATTACGAGCATCCTTCCAACGATGTAGGAATTCTTCCAAAAACTGTCCTAAACCCATGCCCGGTTTATGATAAAAGAGCCGTTATGTACGTGTGAGTTCCATGCTTGTAGGCCTTGTGGTTAATTTCTTACCCGTTAAACTCCCTTTTCCTGCCATTTGTAAACGGATATTTCTAGATAAGTCCGACTTAAATTAAGCAATGGAGGGAAATTTTAAACAAGAAGGATCTCTTAAGGAATTATACACTTTAAGACGTATATAACCTGTAGACTACTTATGTCACGACTCACGACACTTATCCTAATACTCATTTTACGTTTACACCTTCAACGCACATTGTTTAAATTTATTCGCATATGCGAATAGTGGGTACTAATATCTGTCACAGAAAACTTTTTAACGAAAAGACTAGGCCCAGGTCACTGATCACGTAAATGACTGCCATTTCCGAGACTTCTTGTCTCTAGAATTATATCTACGTTCCACATAGATATAATGATCCAAATCATTGGATAGCACTTGAGGCGATTCTAGGTTCAATTCTACGCTTGAGCAACTCCTGCGATGGCCATGATTTTCGATAGGTAAGGATATTCTAAATCTTGATTCGCTTACCTAAATTGGGTTCTATCGCTTCGCATACTTGTGCGATGTCAAAAGCAAGCACCTAAATTGAACAAGATCTTACAGTGTATTCGAGAAATTTTCCTCATACCTATCCTGCCTTTTGGGTTTTGTTTGTTCTGTTTTCGGTGCGAGGTATAGGCTCTGGTCAACGGTCTTCCCGTTTATTCGAGTAAACATCTATTTCATATGTCCTCGTCCTTTCCATTGGGACATTATGTTCCCTTGCTATGGCCTTCTGTTGCCTCATTCACCCTATACATCTCGGTATCAGTATCGTTATGCTTTTACTAATAGCATTTGTGATTAGGTCTACATCTACCTATCCTTTGATATTGGTATATTTCGATAACTAAGTCTTATCGTAGAGATCGTCATGTCTCTATTACTATCATTCATTCCTAATTTAGTATGAATGACTCAATTCCCTTTTTCACTTCATTGATCTTAGGAATATATTTCTCATATATCATTACTTTAACTCTTTTCAAGGGAAATTTTTATTTATTAAGTCATATGTCTCTGAAGCTTATATCATGTCGTAGACTATCTTATAATTGTATAGCTCATAGTTTCTTCAGTTATTTTGACTTTTGTCCATTTCCTTGAGCATGGTATCTGAAAGTAATCTTACTTTCGTCATACTTCGGTTCTCACTTTCAGGACTAGAACCGTTATTATTGTCGTATGGCTTGGTAAGGTAGCACATTCGTACACCATAACTTAAATTCTAAGCAGCTTATTTCCATGTCTTGGCCTTGGAGACATTTTTTTCCATACTTGGCTTACATTCTAGGGCTATTCTAGTTGTTCACACAATCTCAAGGATTATGATTCCGCAATCTCATTATCATTTGTTTAACCAAGTTTCAATTACTTGGAATTGATTATGCTTCAAGATAATCTCATTGATTGAGGTAATAAGTTTAGAGATCTATTTTACGAGATGCTATTATTTCTTTATATATATATTCTTTGAAAAGAATATCTTGTATGCATCTTTATTCTTTTAAACATGTCCAACCTACTAACGAGGTTTCAAGGACAACCAACTATCTTAAAGATATGTTGTAATCTCTCTCGTTATGACATAATAAGGGGAAGTCATATCCCACGGATATCATATACTTTTCTTTGCTTTTACTCTTGCATTCAATGCTAAAGAGTATCTTATTCATAACTTTATTATCATAACAATCGTATGAAGGTATAACTTCACTGTTACCAATTTTGGTAAAGCCCATCGAGGGTCATCACCTCCATGTGTATCATAAGGAAAAAAAAATATCTCGTCTCATCGGGATCTTATTTACATCATAACTCTTTGATATCCATCACTTTACTGGTCTGAAACTTTTAGGTAACTAAAATAAGTCAACCTATTTCATGTCTGATGTTTATTGCTTACTAATGTCTTTTGATAAAATGATTTCAATTATGAAATTTTTTCTCACAATTGAGATATTCTTATAAAATTAATACGTTTTACATGTATTAGTGTATTTACTCAACGTACTTAATACTTTTAATCTTAAGTCAACGTTTCGACTTTTCTCAACATATTTTATAACTAATTTCTATATATTTTCATAAAACCCTAATTCTCGATTTTTCATGCTAATCAATAAACTTGATTAATATGTTTTCTTTAATATGAATTAACTTATTCATTATACATTATTTTTCATTTCTAACGTTATTTAATATAACATTTCGCCGTAAACATAGTATACTATGTTTATAAAATCCCATAAATTCTTAATATGACTAAAATAATTTCTAGACATATAATATATTATTTTTCTTGATAAAAAGGATTTAAAACCCTTAATATTTCACCCATAGTTTTCGGCCCTCTTGCTAAGGTTTTCAAACTTCTTCCAAAAATTCTTCTAAATTCATATAGTATACTATATTATCATAGGATCATTAATATGTATAAACATTAGCTATAGAAAATTTGGGCATCACCTATCCCATTCCTATAGGTCACGATTTTTTTCAAAATATTATCAAACAATTTTCTAAAATTCTAATAAAATTACACAAGGCCTAAACATCATTCTATATCATTAATACATCATAATATTGTAATAACCCGTAATTTTTAAAAGCCTAATTACGGTTTTTAAAACCCGTAAAATAGAATTTCGCCGTGAAATCAAATCAATTTGAAATCGAATATGATTTCAATTATTTACGAAGGAATGATTTCCTGTTACACATTCACTCAAATTCGTGAATGTAAGAAACGAAATTTTTAAATTTTATCGGCAGTATATTTTTAACGTCGAATGCATATCGACTGTTGAAAATTCACGATATTTTTCTAAGCAATCAAGCTTAGAATAATATTCCATTATTTATGGAATATTTTAATAATAGGATTTCGATTATTTACGACCATTTCAAACATAAGACGATACGTAACGTTTTGAGACGTTTCAAACGTTAACGTTTTGAAATAAAACGAAAGATGGTTTTAATGATCAATAAATTATAGGAATTTATTTCCTATGATATTTTTATGATAATACAGTATTATTAAGCATTTAATTAATGCTTGAACATTAGAATTAATAAACATCACATTTTAATTTTCGAAAACCCTATATTTTGAAAATTAGGTTTTCCCATACAATAACATCTTTTAATTATCCTATGATATTAATTATCATCTAAATTATATTATATGATGTATATATATATGTTTAGCATGGAATTAAATTATTTAATGGGTATTGGGCATAAAAGCCGTGTACTATATATATGTATATAACAAAGTGTGTTTTAATTATATCACTCTTACATGCATATATATATGTATATATTCAGATTTTATATCATCAAATCTCCCACTAATGATATATTTTATCTAATTTCAAGAAGATTCATGTGTAAGACACCATGATTAACCTCCACTATGGCAATAAAATAGTATTATGACTTGAAGGGTCACCCTTGTGAGAGAGAGAGAGAAGGCCGAGACATGTGAGTATAGGAGGGGGTTTATTCAGATTTTTTTCAACACTCAAACACTTACACACTCCACCCTCTCATTCTCTCTCAACCTCTCAATTTTCTCTCCCAAAAACTCTTCTTCCTCTCCCTTTTTTTTCGCTATACCGAGAGCTACCCTCCCATGTGACTTAAATCTTCTTCTCTTCTTCCATATCAAGTGTAAAACCTTGGACATTATTCCATTAATCCATATATCCAAGGTAGGAATCGAAACAAAGGCTTGGTTGTTCTTGAATCTTTGAAAAGTTTTCGAAAAATAGCTTAAGTTCATGCATGTGTTCTTGAAGAACTTTGTTGATGATATTTTGCTATTGCATGTGTATAAATGATAAAGGATTAGGTATGTGTTCTTGTTTTCCAAAATGTATTGCATGTAAGGTTTTTGTTCAAAATTTTGAATCAATGGCTATATTGTGTACTAAGGATGTGTAGCAATATGTTGTGAAGCTTAGATCATGTTTTAAAATTTATTCAAACATGTATGAAATTTTTTGAAATGGCTGAGACCTATAAGGAATTATTGGAGCATGAAATTGTGATCTATGAAGTAATATGTGTCTCTGGTATTTGTTTAGAAAATTTAGAAAAAAAAAATCCTTGCTATGTTCTTATTAAAACCGAGACATATATAAATTATAAGTGGATGTATGATTTTTATTTTGTACATGCAAGGTGAAATTATTAATTTGTGATGAATTAAGAGTGCATAACAATTTGTTGAAATTTTTTAGAAAAACTCTTGCTATATTTTTATATATGACCGAAATATATATATATATAATTCTATGATAAATGATTTTTATATGAGACATGCAATGACATATAATTACTTTATGATATTATGAAAATCTATAGTGATTTAATTAGAATTTTTAGAAATTTCTATCTATTTCTTTTAAAATGGACCGAGACCTATATATATATGGTATGATGATTATTTTTTTATTTAAGGCATGCAATTACATAGAATTGATCTATGATATCATGAGAATCTATAGCCAATTGTTTGGAATTTTAGAAAAATCCTACCTTTTTCTTTTGAAATTACTGTGAAGTATGTGATGATATATATTGATGTATGATTTTATTTTATGACATGCAATAGTATATTATTGTTCTAGGATGTGAATTATACACTATATGTTTTAATTAGAATTTTTGAAACATTCCTATATGAAGTAGTAAGGAAAACCGAGAGCTTATATATATATAAGTTAATGTGTGATTTTTATTTAGTACATGCAATGCTAAATTATTAGCTTAGAATATGTTTTATGCATTTTATGTTGTTATTGGAAATTTTTGAAAATCAATTACCTATTTTATTCAAATAAACCGAGAGCTAAGCTCACTATGGTGATGAATAAATTGGTTTTGATAGTTGTTATGATGTAATGTTGCTACAATATAATTTATGAGCATGTAATGATTTTTGGAAAATTTTATAAAATTGTTTGATGTATATGATGAAATAACCGAGAGCTATGGTACCATTTATATGGTATAACATTGTTATATCATGAATTATATGACATAAATATGTCATGGACAAATGTTTGAACCTTGTATTAATTTAGTATAATTTTAGAAAAATTGTTGGGCATATTTTCGAAATTGCCGAGACCTTATGGAATAAATAAGGTGATGTTTGAAAGTTGATTAGTTGATATTATAATTTATTAATGACCATAGTGTATAATAATACACTATATAAAATTAGAAAAAAAATTGGACATTATTTGGTAATTTCTTATAATTACCGAGAATATTTAAGGATTTTTAAATCCTTTTTAATCAAGTTTATTAATAAATTATATGTCTAATATTATTTTAGACATATTTGGAAATTAGGAGCAATTTTCGAAAATATTTAGTATAAAAAAAAAAAAATAGCCGTGAGCTATTTTTAAAAATTTGAATAAGGATTTTAAATCCTTAAATTCATTATTTATAATGAATTATATGTTTAAAAATTATTTTTAAACATATTAAAACAGTTCATAAAAAGAAATCAATTAAAATTTATTTTCGTAAGAATTTAATATTAAAGTATGACTTAGTAATTAAATTACTAAGAAAAGTTAAAATTGTTGACTTTTGAAATCAACGTACGAAATACGTTCGATAAATACGCTAATACGCGAAAGACGCACCAATTACTAATGACATCACGTTGATATGAAAGGATTTCATATTTGAGGTCGTGAAATCGAAAAAAAAACATGAGAAAACGTTGAACCATTTACCAAGAAGGGTAATTTGGTAATCTTCAACACATATCTCATCTCTACCGAAGAACGAGAAATGTTAAGATGATACGCGTTTGAGAAACGAATTAAATTCATTAAAGAATTCAATTCATATCGATATAAAATATCGAATCTTATTATAGACTTGGTAAGTCTCGAAATACGTAAACGACGTACTAAAACATCCTTTTATATAAAGGTGTGGGACGACGCACGTCGGGCGTTGACGAGTAGCGAGCGTTAAAGGCGAACAATAATTTTTGGTGGGCTTTACTACTAAAGCAGAACAACTTTCTTTGCTCTTTTTCAATTGTCTTTGTTTACGTACTTTCCAACCTCGATAAAATTGTTTAAATGATTACCGCCAAAATGTTTACGTTTGTGTATCGTATCCTATCCATGAATGATGTGATGTTGTTGGGTTGTTCCCAACTTATGAATGAAAATCGATATCGGATCCTATCTTGGAAGGCTTATACCAGCTAGGATTAACGTGTACACCTAAGGTGATTGTGTCTTTGTAAGGACAATTCACGGCGATTCTGAGGTCGTAGAGGAGGCCTCCTCACGACTTTCGACTATAATAATATGATGGAATGATAATAAGGATATGGATCATACACACCGTAAAATGCTCGGCAAGCAAATTTTATGAAGCGATGAAAATATTTTAGTAAGCCTGAGGCATTTTCAACTAAAACCCTTGTGTCTTACCATAACATTGGCGATGTAATTCAAGAAGATAAAATATTTTCGGCATAAGTCCCTTGGGTACAAATTTTGTACTTAGCCTGCATGTTTGTTTTAAATGTGCGAGTTGAGCTCGAATGTTGATGATGGAGGAGTGTTGAGGAGGTCGATGTCCTCGACGCCGTGTTTAAACTTATTACCCTTGAATACATATCGTCGTATATGTATTCACACACTTTCCGCTGCAAACTCTGAACTTATTTTTATGTTATGTATGACAATGAGATGTTATGAACTGTTGGAGTCTATCAGATCATTGTTGATTTTTGGATCTGATAGCTTAAACCATTTAGTTTGACCTTTATAAAAGTATGTATGATCAAGTATGTTAGTCTAATTATGCAAATTACCCTTATTAATAATTACTCATGATTCTTAAATACTATTCCTAGTATTAGTCCGTCCAAACTCTGGGTTATCCGGAGTGTGTTCGTGACAAATATTCATCAATATCAACTCACATATCATGTATCCACTCTATGTAGTCTTCGACTTTTTTTTGAATATATGGACATATAATTTCCAAAATTTCCAATAAATTCACGTATCACTAAATCAATGCTCTAGATCAACATTATGCTATAATATTACTTAAATAAAATTTGTACATCAACATATGAAATTTCATTATTTTCGGTCATTTTCTAAACTATAGCATATGATTTTTAAAAATTCTCAAATAATCACAAAGGGTTCTACTACTAACATATAACATTAATCCATCATTAAAATCAACTTATAAATTTTCGATCATCATTATGAAATTTATAGCATGCTTAGCTTTCAATAATTCATCATATATGAAGCATATAAATCATGCTCAACATTATTAATGAACAAATTAGCATGCTTTATTTTCATTTTTCCTCTTAAGAACATATGCTTATAAATTAAAATCGAACGGTTGGAAAATTAAAATTCTAACGTATAATCGAAGCTTGTTCGATTACTAACCTCTTTACGGTGTCGATTGATTGTGCAAAGGATTTAATAGCAAGGATTTGGCTAAAGAAAATAAAGAACACTCAAGCCTTTTCTTCTATTTTTCTCACGGTAGTTTTGGTTTTGGAAAGTGAAATGGTTTGTTTTGTGTAATGTTCTTACTTAAGCAAAATGAATCAATACATAAAACTATTATTTTCTCTCTCGGTTCTCACTCACAAAGCAAGACAAAATAATTGATAACACACCAAGGTAATACATCATCACTTACAAATGTTTAATGCACTTACACATTTTGAAAGAAACAAAATATTTTCTTTGCTTTGAATCATCAAGAGCCATCGACTCTCTCACACAAACACACAACATTTTCAAGATTTTTAGTTGATGACTCATTCATATATTATGTCATCTTTTACACAAAGTAAATACCATGTACTTAATACATTGAATGAAACAATTGAAAATCCTACCCTTTTCTACATAGCCGTCGGTCATTACAATGCACAAGGGAGGAGTTTTAATTTATTTTGTCTCATGCTAAGATATAAATAATATCTACACTCTACCATATGTAATACATCATCAAGAGGTGTTTTAAAATTTCTTCTCACCTATTTTGGAAGCAAACTCACGGCTATTTCCATCCAACACACATCACTTGATCCTCTTCATTTATTATCTTTGTTTTTGTGTAATTAGATCCCACTTGAATCATATAATCACAGTTTGGAGATCACAAAAATTGGTTCATGTTAATATATCCAAGCATTGTTCACGACACTTTCATGCCTAATGCCCAACATTTTAATTTCATGCTATAAGTAGCTATATATCATAATATATGTCTTGGATGATAAATTATATCATAGGAAATATAATTAGAAAGATTCATAGGTGAAAACCCTAATTTTCAAAATTAGGGTTTTTGAAAATTTCAATTTTGTTCAATAATTATTCCTTAATTCTCTAGCATTATTTTAATGCTAAATAATACTCTAATTACATAAAATAATCATAGGAATTTAAATATTATAATTCCTTGATCATTAAACTCGATTTTCTAATCGTCTTTAAGCGTTGACGTTCAAAGCGTCTCAAAACGTTCACAGTCGACCCATCTCAAAATGGTCGTAATAAAGTCGTAATCACTTTATTAAAACATTCCATTAATAAGGAATTTAATTCTAAGCTTCTTCACTTAGAAAATTTTATGAAATTTTAACTATCGATATTGATCGACGTTAAAATATTATCTTGAAATACTTTATATAATTATATTCCTTAATTCACAATCATTAGTGAATATGATATAGGAATTCATTATCTCATAATTAATCAAAATCATTATTTGATAAATTACTAATTCAAATATCACAGCGAAACCCTAATTCTCAAAATTAATTATCGTAATTAGGCCTTTAATTCTTCGGGATATTACATTCTACCCCCCTTAAAGAAATTTCGTCCCGAAATTTGCATACCTTAGAAAAGTTCGGGTATCTTTCTTTCATAGCATCTTCAAGCTCCCACGTGGCCTCTCTTGTCCATGATGTTTCCACAAACACTTTGACTAGCGGAATGGACTTATTTCTCAACCTGTATGCGGTCTAGAATAGCCGTAGGTTCTTCTTCATAACTCATATCGGGTTGAGGATCACGTCGTCTTGATGTATCACGTGTTTGAATCATATCGTACTTTCTTAGTTGTGACACATGAAAACATTGTGTACATTCCCAAACTTGGCGGAACGACCAATCTATAAGCAGCGGGCCTATTCTTTCTAGGATCTCATAAGGTCTATAAAGCGGGTCTTAATTTTCCTTCACTCCAAACCTTATAATTCTTTTCGATAGAGACTTTAAGAAAGACTTTATCTCCATCTTCAAATGTAGCTCGGATCACGTGTATCGGTAAGACTTCATCTATCTTGAGCTTCTTTTATTCTTTGCCTAATTTGACGGACGATCTCAATCATTTCACTTATTGCGTCAGGCCCTAAAACTCTTCTCTCACCTACTTCATCCCAATAAAGCGGTGATCGATATTTCTTTCCATATAAAGCTTAAATGCGAGGCCATATTAATCATCGCTGATATCTATTATTGTAGGCAAACTCGATAAGGGTAAAACATCTTCCACTTTGCACCTCGATCCAACACCTTTGTTCTCGGCATATCTTGAGTGTTTGAATCGTCCTTTCCGATTGCCCATCGATTACATGGGTGAAACGTTGTCTTGAAATTCAACCGTGCCCAATTCTTTTGTAAGCTAACCCGAATCTCAAGTGAATTTAGAATCTCTATCGACGTGATAGATTTCGGTACTCGTGCGGTATAATTTCTTTTACGTACAACTGGGCTAACTTATCAGATCCATGAGTAATCTGAATCGGCAGAAAATGTGCACACTTTGTGAGTCTATCCACTACTACCCATATAGAAGTGTTCCCTCTTTTTGACTTTGGTAAACCCATAACAAAATCCATTGCGATATCCTCCCATTTCCATTCGGGTATTCCCAAAGGCTGTAACTTTCCGTAGGGTCTTTGGTGCAATGCTTTTACTTGCTGACAAGCAAGACAACGCTCTACAAAAGAGGCTACGTCCATTTTCATGCCTTCCCACCAGAACTTTTCCTGCAAGTCTTGGTACATCTTAGTACTGCCTGGATGGGCGGTATAAGGAGTCTCATGAGCTTCACTCATGATTTCATTTTGAAGCTCGTCATTATTTGGAATACACAATCTTCCTTCAAACAATAAGGCATTATCCGACGCTTCTCGAAAATTCTTCTGTCCT
Organism: Salvia rosmarinus; assembly: GCA_036937905.1. Taxonomy (NCBI): domain Eukaryota; kingdom Viridiplantae; phylum Streptophyta; class Magnoliopsida; order Lamiales; family Lamiaceae; genus Salvia; species Salvia rosmarinus. Next base: position 49,488,632 of record CM072819.1, read on the forward strand.
TCAGTTCTCACCTTGACCCTTGTCTTCTCCAACTTTTCATCCTTCCTCTGCTCGTCTATTATCCTCTTTCTTAAGTCAGACGTCAAAGTGAGTGTAGCAATACGACTCATGATCGTCTCTGGTTGTTCAACCATCTCTATCTTCATTCTTTCAAACTCTTCAACGAGTTTTTCTTCCTTTGTAAAGAGACACCCCAGTTTGGTTTGATTTCACGACTCGAGGCATCGCCTACCACATTTGCAACTCTTATGATCTCAGAAGATCTCACATCTCACTCCATAGAGATGATGTCTCCATATCTTTAGTGCATGTACTACTGCTGCTAGTTCCAGGTCATGAGTTGGATAGTTCAGTTCATGTGGTCTAAGTTGTCGGGATGCATAAGCTATCACTTTTCCTTCCTGCATCAACACACAACTCAGTCCGTTCTTAGAAGCATCAGTATAGACAACATACTCTTTGTCTGCTTCTGGAACTGCTAGTACTGGCGCACTTGTTAATTTTTCCTTAAGCTTTTGGAAATTCGCCTCACATTCTTCAGTCCAAGTAAATTTGATCCCCTTTCGGAGTAGCTGCGTTATTGGCCTTGCTATTTTTGAGAATCCTTCAATGAATCTCCGATAGTAACCAGCTAATCCTAAGAAACTTCTGATTTCATTTTGGGTCCTTGGCGATTTCCATTCTTGTACCGTTTCTACCTTGGCTGGGTCTACTTTAATTCCTTCGGCTGACACAATGTGTCCAAGGAACATTACTTCTTTCAGCCAAAATTCACATTTGCTAAATTTAGTAAAAAGTTGTTCAGATCTCAATGATTGCAAAACCGTTCTCAAGTGTTCCTTATGTTCTTCTTCATTCTTTGAATAGATGAGAATATCATCTATGAAGACTAAGACAAATTTGTCTAAGTATGGATGGAACACTCTATTCATGAGATCCATGAATACGGCTGGTGCATTGGTTAATCCGAATGGCACAAGTATAAACTCATAGTGGCCATATCTCGTTCGGAATGCAGTTTTAGATACATCTTACGGCGTACCTTGAGTTGGTGATATCGACTTTAGATCGATCTTCAAAATACACTTGCTCCTCAGAATGGCGATCAAACAAGTCATCTATCCTTGGCAATGGATACTTGTTTTGGCGTCATTTTATTGATTCTCGGTAATCTATGCACATTCTCAAGGAACCATCCTTCTTCGACAAATAATACGGTGCTCCCAAGGCGACACACTAGGTCTGATAAAACCTAGGTCCAACAGTTCTTGAATTTGGATTTTCAATTCTTCCAGTTCCTTCGAAGCCATTCTATAAGGTGCCTTCGACATCGAGCCGATCCTGTTCGTGTCGATGGTGAATTCAACCGCCATCGGGGTAATCTGGTAGATTTTCAGGAAAAACATCTGAAAATTCTCGAACTATCTCTACATCTCCAGCTTTCATCTCTGTTTTATCCTCCCCATTCAGGTAGACAAGAAATGTGCGACATCCTTTCTTGTTTATCATACTCCTCGCCTTCGTTGTTGATATAATTTGAATCTTCTTTCCCATGTTGATTCCATGAAAGCTCGTAGCTTTTTGTCCAGGAAAATGGAATGGAATTTTCCTCTCCTTGCATAGAATCGTAGAATGGTTTTCTACTAACCAATCCATCCCTATGATTATATCTACATCGCCCATAGGTATTATGTTCAAGTTATTCGCCAGAACCTTAAGTGATCTTAGGTTCAACTCTAGGTTCGAGCAAATATGCGTAACAGTCATAATCCTTCCTATGGGTGAAGAGATTCTCATGTCCTGATTCGCTTTTTCAGATCTAAGTTCCAACATATCGACACATGTTCTTGCGATAAAAGAATGCGAAGCACCCGTATCGAACAAAAGTATAACAGGTATGTTGAGAAGTTTTCTCATACCTGCCAGGTTTCCTTGGTTTTGTTCATTCTGCCTCCGGTGTAGAGCGTAAGCTATAGCCTGAGCCGGTTGAGGCTGACGGGGTGCTTGCCTTTGCTGATTCTGCGGTTGTTGCCGTGGCTGCTGCTGTTGTCGTTGTTGTTGTTGCTGACGTTGTGGCTGTTGTTGCTGCTAAGGCTGGGGTTGTTGCCACTGTTGTTGCTGAGGTTGGGGCTGAAATTGAATAGCCCTGAGTGGCTGGGCATTACCCGGCTGATTTGGCCTTCCCATTACTCTCGGGCGTATTCCTACGCAACCATTAGCATAATGGCCCTTCACGCCACATTTGAAACAACTGCCGCTGCCTGCCAAGCACATTCCTTTGTGCATTCTTTGGCATTTTGGGCAAGGAATAGTCTTCATCGGCTCCTGTGGACCCCTCATTGGTGTAGGAAAAAACGGCTTCTTCCATTCTTGCCCTTGTGGCGCTACGTCCCCCTGCCACGGCCTCTTATTATTGGCGTTTCCAAAATTTTCTCGATTATTTGTATTAAAATTTCCTTCCCATTTCCGTTTACCCTTGTCCATTGTATTTTGTGTCTGGGCTTGTGCTGGCCTATCTTCTGGCATAGTTGCCTCAATATCCAAAGCCCGACCCAAGGCTTCCGTGTAAGTCAAATCCCATGGTGGCAAGTAGAGACATCCTTATCTCGGCCTTAGACACATTACGAACTTTTCGACATCTTCATATCCGTGCTTACTTGATCCGGGCATATCTTGACATATCGCAAAAGTGCGATCATAGTCCATCACGGACATCTTTTCTGTTCGGGTTGAAGAATTCACTCTCCTTCTTCTTCCTATAGCTTTTGGAATGTGTTTTCATACATTTCCCTTTGAAGTCCTCCTATGTGAAATCGTCCATACATTACGGTGTTAAGATTTTCCTCCTAGCTTCCACCGTGTCGGCAGTCCGATGAGTTGAAAAGTGTCTGATGCCTCTCTTGCGTTGTGCATCGTAGAAAGTCGAAAATTCTCTCCATGGTTCTGATCCATTGCTCTGCATCGTCCGGACCTCCTTTCCCATTAAAGGCAGGAGGGTTCTGTCTAAGAAACAGTTCCTCTATCCTACGATCAGGTGGAGGTGGGGGTGGTTGTGGTATTGCTTCTTCTGCCTCGGGTTGGGAAACTCTACCCCTTCACCTACCTCTGCCCCTTCCTCTTCCTCTACCTCTAATCCCCTGCTCAGGATCTCGTCTAGGCGGCATTCTGTTATATAAAACATATAATTAACATCGCATATCATGATCACAGTTTAAACATATATATATCAGAAAATCGTGCCTTAAGGAGGGTTGTTATGTACAAGCAGTCATCACAAAGGAAGTCACATACATACTGGCTTACATAACATTACAAAATACAATGTTTCTCTTTTCTTCTACCGGACATAACCAAGCATGCTACACACACATACTATACTATACATATCTACACAAATCTACATCTATCTTCCTCGTCTGAACTCTCACTCGTCATCGTTTGGGTCCTCATCCTCTTCAGGATCCTTCTCCGGATCCTCCTCCTCATCATCAGAGTCCTCATCTGAATCCTCCTCGCGTGCGCGTACCCTAGATGGTCCCGCTCCGTCATCCCCAATAGCATGTATGTCGCGTATCGGACTATAGTCGTCGCGCGTGTCCGACACCCTCATCCACGCTGTCTGGCGGTATGGCTCTGCTGGAGGCGGTGGCGCCATCATCGGTGGTAGCACCGGGATTGGTGGTCGTGATGGATGTCCTACTGACAATGGCGGGAAGACCGGGTGTCCCAAGGCTCTCGGTCGTCTTGCTCTCCACGTGGGCAAGCTACCTCATCCTCTAGATATCTCGGGCACCACAGGTCAACTCGCCGGGACCTCCAGATCTGACCACTCTGGCGAGTCGTCGCGCCAAGTATACTCTCTCGGGGGGAGATAAGGTCCACTCGGTGCAACCCCATACACGCTGTAAACATAGGTCAGATGACTAATGAACCTCGGTAAGTCTCCGATCAGATCGTAATTACCGTTAACACTGTATATGTAGTTTCCTGACACCTCCCTGGCATAGTCCTCCCAATCACACGGTAATCAGGTCAAAAGGCGCCTAATACCATCAAAGTCCGTCACTCCATGCTCACGTGCATCCGTCCAGTGTCGGAGGTAATGCATCAAAAACTCTCCGAGGCTGTCGCCCCAGCACATCCAATACTCACGATATGCGCGAATCACTTCTTCTGGCGTAGCACTCGGCCCTAACCTCCTCCTAGCTGTGTGACGCGTCCTCGCCATCTGTCACAGACAAAACTAGTATAAGTCAAACTAAATATATCTGATAAACAGATAAGATAAACTTAAACGCATCTGTTAAGCAGCTAGGATAAACTGGACATATCTATAAAGCAGATAAACAATCCAAACACATCTGGTAAACAGATAAATGTTATCAGGAAATTTTTTTATATACAACACACGTCGTAGCTTTCTTATTCTACTGGGAAGCTTACTATCTAGTAGCGTTCTAAGATTCTTATCATACTATAAGGTTCTTGTCCTAAGTAAACCATGAACTAAACTTCCACTGATTCTTTTGAATTCTGGAGAAGGAAACAGGGGTTTGGTCCTTCATAACAAATGAATTACAGTGCGTTAAGAGTATGTAGGCGAAAACCATGCGTCAAAGGAGTTCAAACGAAGGAGAACTGGTCAAACAAAATCACCGCGTGAAGACAGAAAATTCCACGCGCCCGCCTAAAGTCGAGGTGCCGCCGACGAAGTCATGCATGCCGATGCCGATGTCGAGGTCGACAGCCGCCAAGGTTGAAGATGCCGGTCGATGTCATAAACACCGAGGTCGAAGTCGAGGCGCGGTCGGTCGACGTCAAGTCGTAGATGTTCACTTACGTATCAATCTTTTGCTTTTCGATCTCGAAGTGGAATGAAGTTCTAAAGTCCATCTTCACTTTCGTTTTCATGTCAATCTTATTCTTTATCCTCGTAACGAAAGGAAGTTTGTACTTCTATGTTCTTTTGCAATACGTGATCATGCTTTTATATCGCCTATGTTCTTTTGATATAACATATCAATCATTACAAAGAACTTAAAACTTGAATGTTTTATTCGATTTCATAACATAGCTTGCTCGTAAACATATTTCACTGAACTTTGTAAAATTAACATTTCATCATTGGCACTATTATGCCCATAATCAAACATAGACATTCATTTCTAACTTTGATCACGTCCATCCCAACACTTCTTCCAATCATTTAATTCATATCATTTGTCAAAACTTTCATCGATTTCAAAATAAGTTTTGGAATTTCCGTTCAATCCTTTCTCGTAACTTTCATTTCGATAAAACTTCATAACATATCTTCACTTTTACTTTTCAAAACGTGACTTCAATCTTTTTCACATTTAACTTTTCATTTCAAAACTTGAGAAGAAATCACTTACCTCATCCCGGTTGAGCTTGATGTGATGGAGTGTTGAGCATAGTCAGCTGATTTCTAGAAGTCTAGTGACTCAATCTAGACTTGACTTTTAAAAGAAGGTTTTGGGATTCAAAGAGCGAACTGCTCTGATACCACTTTGTAACAGCCCTCTAATCCTAAGGACGGATTAACGAGGACTGGAACTTGGAACAGTAATTACAGAACATTAAAGAGAATTACTCAAAGACTTATGGATTAAACAACAAGTGAACTAAGAAGTTTCAACCCTTATGTACATGGCACACATAATTTACATATAAAAGGGCTACAAGTTCTTAACCAAAAGATTCACTGATCTGGATGGATTTGACTGTCAACATCAAAACATAAACATAGTGTACTTATTGCAGCGGAGAAGCATGTGAATACACATATGACGATGTGTATTCAAGGTTTCTAACATATTATCATCAAAATAGCCTGACTACTCAACACGCCTCCATCCACCATCTGCTCAACCTGCACATTTAAAAACAAACATGCCGGGTTGAGTACAAGAATGCACTCATGAACTCATGCAAAACATTTTATCAATTTAAATTACATCGCTTCATCATAGTAAGATCTGAGGTTTTATTTGAAAAGACCTTGTACTTACGAAACATTTTAACATTTCATAAATAGTTGTCTGGCCAGACATATTTTCCTTGTATGTATGATCCATATCCCTTTCTTTCCTCATATCATTTCCATTAACACCGTAGAAGGAGGCCTCCCTCTACGTCGCTGTGACCGGCCGTGCATTGTCCTTACAGCCCCCAGTCACAATTAAGTGTACACGTTAATCCTAGCCAGGTATAGGCCTTCCGGCATAGGATCCGAATTCAATTTCATTCATAAGTTGGTAGCGAACCAACACATTCATAACATTTCATGAATATGATACATACATAAAACATAAACATTTTGGGCAGGTAATTAAATAAATCATTTCATTATCATTTCTTGCAAATGAGCATCGTAAATAAATCATTTGGTATGCATTTTATCATTTTGAGTATAGTAGAGCCCACCTGGATCGTCGATTATAAAAATATGGTATCTTTTCCCGTCTCTTGCTCACGTCCACGTCCAACCTTTACGTAAAAACTATTTTAGTACGTAGGTCATGTTTTTCGAGAACATCAAAGTTTAATAAACTTTGATAACTTATAAAATAATAACTCGAATCTCTTAACGAATTTTAATACGTCGTTTCAACGCATATCTTAACTAAATATTTCTCGTACTTCGATAGAGACGTAATATCATCTACGATCTCATATTAACCATTTAGGTTAAACGTTCAACGTGTACTCACGTCTTTTGATAAAATGATTTCAATTATGAAATTTTTTCTCACAATTGAGATATTCTTATAAAATTAATACGTTTTACACGTATTAGTGTATTTACTCAACGTACTTAATACTTTAATCTGAAGTCAACGTTTTGACTTTTCTCAACATATTTTATAACTAATTTCTATATAAATCGATTTTCGATCGATTTCTTTTCATAAAACCCTAATTCTCGATTTTTCACGCTAATCAATAAACTTGATTAATATTTTTTCTTTAATATGAATTAACTTATTCATTATACATTATTTTTCATTTCTAACGTTATTTAATATAACGTTTCGCCGTAAACATAGTATACTATGTTTATAAAATCCCATAAATTCTTAATATGACTAAAATAATTTCTAGACATATAATATATTATTTTTCTTGATAAAAAGGATTTAAAACCCTTAATATTTCACCCATAGTTTTCGGCCCTCTTGCTAAGGTTTTCAAACTTCTTCCAAAAATTCTTCTAAATTCATATAGTATACTATATTATCATAGGATCATTAATATGTATAAACATTAGCTAAAGAAAATTTGGGCATCACCTATCCCATTCCTATAGGTCACGATTTTTTTAAAAATATTACCAAACAATTTTCTAAAATTCTAATAAAATTACACAAGGCCTAAACATCATTCTATATCATTAATACATCATAATATTCATCAATATCAACTCACATATCATGTATGAATATATGGACATATATTTTCCAAAATTTCCAATAAATTCACATATCACTAAATCAATGCTCTAGATCAACATTATGCTATAATATTACTTAAATAAAATTTGTACATCAACATATGAAATTTCATTATTTTCGGTCATTTTCTAAACTATAGCATATGATTTTTAAAAATTCTCAAATAATCACAAAGGGTTCTACTACTAACATATAACATTAATCCATCATTAAAATCAACTTATAAATTTTCGATCATCATTATGAAATTTATAGCATGCTTAGCTTTCAATAATTCATCATATATGAAGCATATAAATCATGCTCAACATTATTAATGAACAAATTAGCATGCTAACATAATTATTTTCATTTTTCCTCTTAAGAACATATGCTTATAAATTAAAATCGAACGGTTAAAAAATTAAAATTCTAACGTATAATCGAAGCTTGTTCGATTTCTAACCTCTTTACCGGTGTCGATTGATTGTGCAAAGGATTTAATAGCAAGGATTTGGCTAAAGAAAATAAAGAACACTCAAGCCTTTTCTTCTATTTTGCTCACGGTAGTGTTTGATTTTGGAAAGTGAAGTGGTTTGTTTTGTGTAATGTTCTTACTTAAGCAAAATGAATCAATACATAAAGCCTATTCTTTTCTCTCTCGGTTCTCACTCACAAAGCAAGACAAAATAATTGATGACACACCAAGGTAATACATCATCACTTACAAATGTTTAATGACTTACACATTTTGAAAGAAACAAAATATTTTCTTTGCTTTGAATCATCAAGAGCCATCGGCTCTCACACAAACACACAACATTTTCAAGATTTTTAGTTGATGACTCATTCATATATTATGTCATCTTTTACACAAAGTAAATACCATGTACTTAATACATTGAATGAAACAATTGAAAATCCTACCCTTTTCTTCATAGCCGTCGGTCATTACAATGCACAAGGGAGGAGTTTTAATTTATTTTGTCTCATGCTAAGATATAAATAATATCTACACTCTACCATATGTAATACATCATCAAGAGGTGTTTTAAAATTTCTTCTCACCTATTTTGGAAGCAAACTCACGGCTATTTCCATCCAACACACATCACTTGATCCTCTTCATTTATTATCTTGGTTTTTGTGTAATTAGATCCCACTTGAATCATATAATCACAATTTGGAGATCACAAAAATTGGTTCATGTTAATATATCCAAGCATTGTTCACGGCACTTTCATGCCTAATGCCCAACATTTTAATTTCATGCTATAAGTAGCTATATATCATAATATATGTCTTGGATTATAAATTATATCATAAGAAAAATAATTAGAAAGATTCATAGGTGAAAACCCTAATTTTTGAAATTAGGGTTTTCGAAAATTTCAATTTTGTTCAATAATTATTCCTTAATTCTCTAGCATTATTTTAATGCTAAATAATACTCTAATTACATAAAATAATCATAGGAATTTAAATATTATAATTCCTTGATCATTAAACTCGATTTTCTAATCGTCTCTAAACGCTGACGTTCAAAACGTCTCAAAACGTTCACAATCGACCCATCTCAAAATGGTCGTAATAAAGTCGTAATCACTTTATTAAAACATTTCATTAATAAGGGAATTTAATTCTATGCTTCGTTACTTAGAAAATTTTACGAAATTTTAACTATCGATATTCAATCGACGTTAAAATATTACTGCCGATAGGGGTGTGCATCGGTCGGTCGGTTCGACCGACCGACCAAATTTTCAAACCGAACCGAAGCAATTTTTGAACCGAACGAACCGATTTATAATTTCGGACCGACCAAAACCGAACCGAAAAAACCGATCGATTTCGGTCGGATCAAAAACCGATCAAATATAAATTATATATATATTTTCTAAATAAACATATTTTTATCTTAATTATTTAATTAAAATATTAATTAATTATTATATAAAATATATAAATATATAAAATAATAGTTTCGGTTCGGTTCGGTTCGGTTACCGACCGAACCTAAAACGTAAAACCGAAAACCGAACCAAAAACCGATTTTAATTAAAATTTTGAACCGAACCGAAAACCGACTTCCTCAAAAACCGAACAGAACCGACCGAAACCGATCGGTTCGATCGGTTTTTTTGGTTCGGTTCGGTCCATGCACACCCCTAACTGCCGAAATACTTTATATAATTATATTCCTTAATTCACAATCATTAGTGAATATGATATAGGAATTCATTATCTCATAATTAATCAAAATCATTATTCGATAAATTACTAATTCAAATATCACAGCAAAACCCTAATTCTCGAAATTAATTATCGTAATTAGGCCTTTAATTCTTCGGGATATTACACACATATTGTAAACCATGTACCATTTTATCTGTAAACATAACATGTAGAACAAAGTTTTTATTTGTTCAGCTAAAAATTTACTGTTATTACTAAAATATGATTTTGTTTCTTACATAGACGGATGCACTGGTGAAAATAGATATTTCTCACGATGTTTGAAGGGATACATTTTTTGAAAATATTACAGCCGAACTGGAGAGCAACCAACACATCAAATTAAAGGAAATTGATATCGAAAGTTAGGTTCATATATAAATTTTTTTGTATCTATTAAAATAAAACGAAAATAATGCTATATTTTTTTATTTGTAGTTTTTCTTTCCTATATACAGATGTAAGAAATATTTTGCAATATGCATTGATGTGAAGAGTGAGAAAAAATTCGTGATTGATAGTATGAATGATGCTGTAAGTGAATGTCAAGCTGAAAAATATGACGATTTACTTACTAATTTGGTATGGTGTACTAAATATTTTATTATATTTATTCATAAAAATTATGTACACTGAAATGTTTCATACTTATTAACAATATATTTTTATTTTGTTGTAGCGTGCAATATTATCGGAATACTTGAGTTACAGAGAACAACGTTCAAAAGCTAAAATTGTTGAAAAATGTAACTTTGAAATTCCAACACTAAGATGGGGAGACAAGATAAATTCAGTGGATAGTGAAATTTATTTGATGTGACATATTGAGACATTCATGGGCGATGTGTCTAGAAAATGGGTGACTGGAATTACGACGAATCCTTACAAACAACTGCTGACCATGCGAGTTCGATACTGTACATAAATGATTAGTTGGGAGCAAAATATCGTGAAGGATACAATAATGGCTGGTGCAGAAATTTTTTACCGTGAAGTGACTTCAGGCACAAATATAAAATTAGAAACAATGTTATTTGGTTGATTGGGTTTTCTTTATTGACATTTATAAAATGTTATCATCTTGGTTGTTTGGTTGATTGGGTTTTTTTTTTAATTTTTATGTATTGACATTGAAAACATGGTATCAGCCTTGGATTGGTGAATGGTCATTTCAAATGAAAATAATGTTTTTAAACATTTGACTGATATGTTGAAATATTTTTATGATATATGCTATAGTTCTAATGTTTATAATTTATGTAGTAAATTATTCATTCAATGTTCAGCTTTATAAATCAAGATTTATTTTTATGTAGTAACTTGTTGACTGCATTGTGTATTAAAATTTCATTCCAAAAATATGTGTTGCACACTTTATTATTATTATAGAACAATTATCTAATACGATGTACACATGGTATATATTTTTTGAAAAATAAAATCGTAATATAGTAGTGTAGCATATCCATAAATATGTGTGGCACATTCGACATAAATTATTATATATAGATTGTTAGCATCAATTTTACATTTACTAGAAAAATTAAGTTAGTGTTTAATTCCAAATATGTATCATATTTAAAAACTTATACTACATAATTTATGAAGAATAAACCTTTGATATTTTTCGTATGTTTGTGTGGCATACAAATAACACATTGTAGCACAAAAAATAATACGTCCTCCGAACATGATATAGAGTCCTCTGAAATAATCTTAAGAATACTTGCATGAACATGATATAGAGTCCTCTGAAATAATACGTCCAACTTCAAATTTACATCCAACATTATCAACAACTGAATAACTTGTCAAATCAGATTGATCAATCATAGACAATATACGACACTCATGAATATCCACTTCAATCTCAGCTTGAACCTTCAAGAATATATTGTACGTATATAGAGAGGCTACATGACGTTCCATAGGAAAATGCATCTTAAGATTAGGGATACATGTTTCATCTTTGTAGCTGAATTGATCATGTGTATTGCGTTGAGCATCTAAAGCACTTCCGAAATGAATATTGAATTCACCAAGTCCGAGTTCGCATTTAGATATCACGGAAGAAACTATTTTCACCTCGTAAAGAGATGTAGTTTTAAATAAACCGCTCATTTCACAATCTCGAAAATATCTTGGAATCCAAAATGAATGCAACGAAAACATCTTACAAAACCATTTATGAGAAGCAATCTATAATCATTAATGAATTCATTCCATAGTTTATCAAATGCGATTCGGTTCATGGATCTCGACCAAACAATGTCATAAATCTGTTTGAATTCGTGATCATCGCTCAATGATGATGGAACTTTCTCAAGAACTTTTAGCATAATATGCCACATAAAAATCTATGTCCGGTGTTCGGAAGAACTACGCAACAACCTTCTTCAATGCGGGGTCCTCGTCGTTATCAACATTTTCATGAATATTCATACAATCCATAAATTTTGTAAGCAACCATGAATATGATTCAAAGTCTTCCCTAGTTAACAAGTCAACTCCAAAAATCACACACTTACCGTGATTTTCTTTACATGTGAACGGTGCAAATATCATTTTATACCTGCTATATGAACATATGATTGCAATTAATTAAGTTGTTCCTTTTTATATAAAATGGTGTTTAATAATATTATATATGGGTAAATTCATAAAACAATCTCTAAAAATATCAGACTTGAACAAATAACACTCATTCGCAAATAATCAGAGGAATCCAAAAAAAAATCATTGGCATCAGAACATAAATCAGTGGCATCGAAGAAACATAGCATAACGATTCAAACTCTTAGCAAAACTTTGTACAATATGTTGCACAAAAACAATAATCAGTGGAATCAACAAACAAAGCATGTCCTTCCAAAAAATAATTGGCCATATAATGTGACAATTAAAAGAAAATTGAAACGAACATACCTGCTAGTCGAATAAGTGGCATCAAATGACACAGCTTCACCAAAAATATGGTAATTTACAATAGACAAAGAATCTGCCCAAAAAATGCTCTTAACTTGATTCCATTCATCCTGTTGATACTCAAACTTAAATCCACTACAAAACTCACGTTTGCGTTCCAACTTCTGTAGCAAAATCTCCGCATCAACGCCATTAGAGAATGCCCTCATATCACGTGCATACTTCTTGAATTCAACAGCAGTAAAACCAACATCCTCAAAAGTTCCAACAAGCTCTTTAAAAAGTCGAAATGAACGCATAGGTCCTATATTCGCCCTACGACATTTAGCAATCATCATCTCATGTGCAGCACTAATCTTTCTATTACACTTCATGAGATGTTTGTAACCATCTGAAACCATTGGATGATTGTACCCCTCTACAAACATTGATACAACATAACCTACCCCAGCATCTAAACGGAATGCAACACGCGCCCTACATCCTGACCTTGTCGACACCCTCCTGCATTTTGTAATAATAGATTGTGATTTGCTTGGAGAATTGGAAACTATTTTTTTAACACCCTCGTTATTACAAACGATATAACGTCAAACTATTGTATCATCATCGTACTTGACTAAAGTTGTCATACGAGTTCCAAACCCGCATAAAACACCATACTCACGATAAAACTTTTCACCATCATTTAAGGTATTAAAAACCTTTCCCACATACGGTTTCATCTCAACAGGACAATTCAAGTAAATAAGATCATTGGAATTTTTTTGCGTACATCCAACACCTGCTGAAAAATCAAATGAAAAAAATTATGCTCTTTCATTTAATTATGTGCGGCAATAAGATATACTATGTGCTATAGTGTTATATATAGGAATGCAATATAGAGTAATACAGTAAGCACAAAAATAAAACTAAAAAATACATAAAGTTGAATACAACCACTTCAAAAAATATATAACAACTTAAAAAAATATAAAACTAAGCATTGCTAATAAATTAAGAACGAAATCACCGAATATAAAACAAAAGGTAAAAACACAAAAAAAAAATCCCAGTACAGAGAAAATAACGACGCACATTAAAGAAAATGTCAAGTTACCTATATTGTGCAACGGTAATATGATATTAATGCAACATATATACATTAAATGTGCAACAAAAATTAAGCAAAACAAAAGATACATTAGAAGATAAAAAAAAATTAAGCGAAGCAAAAAAAATACCAGATCGATTAAAATACAGCAACTTCAAAAAATATAAAATAAGCATTGTTAATATTCGAAAAACGAAACCACCCAATATAAAACAAAAGGAAAAAAACAAAAAATATTACCAATACAAAGAAAATAACGACGCACATTAAAGCAACTGACAATCTAAAAATTTATTGCAAAGGTAATATATTGTAAATGAAACAAATATACATTATAAGTGCAACAAAAAATAAGCGAAACAAATATACATTAGAATATGAAAAAAAAAATTACCTTCATGTTCCATGAAGCAGAAAAAACAACGAAAATTTTGAAAATAGAACAGATGTATATTTTATATCAGTGTATATTTTTCTTTGCGGTAATAAAAATCTATCAAATATAAATATATCCATAAAAAGAAGATATGTAATCCCACAATAATAGGGATACACGGTTTACATAAAATAAAATTTACAAAGCTGTCCTCTTTAGATTTTCGAATGACTGAATCTTAGCATTTAGCATACATATATTAAATCTGGATCATTGATTTAAGGTGATAAATGGACATGATTTATTCCTATTTCTCACAATATTTAGCATTCTTATATGATCTATATCCTGTGTGTGTGTATATATATATATATAGGGAGTGGATCAAATGAGAACCACATCTTTTTTGCGAACTCTGCGAACCATGCATAAGACGTTGAAGATGATGCACAAAACGGTATAAAGTTGTGCATAACGAAAACTTTCTAAAATTATTTTGTTGTGGAACAATTTTATAATATTTTCGTTGTGCACTACTTTATATGTTTTATTCATCAACTTTATACGTATGTGCATAGTTCTCAAGTTCTCAAAAGATGAGTTCTCATCTGATTCAACCCTTATATATATATATATTGCAATTATTTCGTCTATCATTACTCATTTTAAAATCACAACAGGAACATGATATACACAACCAAAAACAATCTTTATCATATCCTAAAACGAAATAATTAATTATGATCCAATCCACAAAACAATAGCACCAACTAGACACACGTAGTTAGGAATGTCAATGGGTGGGCTTTACCTGGACCGATCCGGAACCGTTCAAAGCCCATTAAATTTTAAAGTGACGGTTCGGTTCGATTTGCATTTGGATCCGCTTGGACCGGACCGTCCGCACCGAGCCTTTTGTCCGGTTCGGGTCTAACCCGCTAGTTTTTTTTTTTTTTTTTTTTTGCATATAGTATGTTTCGATAACATAAAGATTATCGAAACAATTGCATTTTAACCATAAAGAAGATCGAAGTCCACGTTCTAATCGCACATATCACAAATAAAATTTTAACTTTTTATTGTTTTATTATTTGCATTGATTCTACATTTACTTTCATAAATATTTGACTGTTAGATCAAGTATGCTGGCATCCTTTCATGCATGTGTGGTGCTCCTATTTTCTTTACAATTTGGCTACTTTCTTTTGAATTCTCGTTTCCATTTTAACTTAACAAATTATATTTGTTGCTATGTTCCAACAGTTATATTCATAGTTGAGTTGGTACTGATATTGACTGTTGTTTACTAGTTCATCTCAATTTTATCATTTTATAAAATTATTTAAAATGTTGCTCTCCATTTTGCAACATAATAGTTTAATCGTATGTATTATGTTGTCCTAATCAAAGAAATAATTACCTTAAAAGTTCACATTAACGATATTTATGATTTTCAAATTCACCATCATTGTTTTTCGTATTGTTTATCAGTAACTTTGAGTTTTGCGTTGATTTAATCTTTTTATACTTTTCTTTTATAATTGAATAACTTCTATTTATCTTTTCCAATTTTGAATTAAAGTCAAGAAACGATTTAAACAAAAATCGAAAGAAATTTATGGCCTAGAAGAAAGAAACACGGGTAATAATCATTTGGAAAGTACCAATTATATCAAATCAAAACGATGTTAGAAAATGTCAGTGATATTTTCAAAATAACGATATGAGGACTAAAATCGTTAATTTTCAAAAATCAAAATCGACTATGTTCAAAATCGTTTATATTTATTTATAATATATTTTATATTTTGCCCAATAAAGATTTTTCCTTTGTTGAAATTTGAAATATGAAATTGAAAATTTTGGGGATTTGGGTGTAGTGCCCAACGGGTGTAGCGCCCAACGGGTAACCAGTTAGCAATGGGTAATACCCGATCCGGATCCATAACTTGATGGTCCGGATCGGTCCCGATCCGATGTTTATGGGTGGGTTCGCAACCGAACCAATACTAATTTATTGGTTCTGATCCGGATAAAGCCCGCCCGTTGACATCCATACACGTAGTTATAAAATCTTCTACCGTCCGAATAAGTAACTGATTTGGAAATACAGTTTACGTGTCTTATTTGAAAATTTTATAGATAAATAATGTCAATTTTCACATGTTATACTTGGAATCAATGCAAAATTTTCAATTGTTCGATTCAATAATTAAGAATAAAAAAGAAAAAATTTGCCCACTTTCTTTGTATACTACTTTTACGATATGGACATGTATTTTTGGATAAAGGAGTATGGTTTTTGTGTTGAATTTGTATATTGAAAACAGATTGGTTTAGCTTGTATACAATGTTTCATGTTATCACTATCTTGATCTCCTACTTGAATTGTTTACATGATTGCATATGTTGTCTCATTATTTTATACAAAAGTTAGATCATACAGTGTATAGAAGATCACAGAAGTCTATATGATTGAATAAAACTAGTTGAGATATAAAAAATATCACAACTGAGACAATTTGAGGACGAGTTGTTGGTATAAGGTGCAATATAGATAAGAGGTAACTTGACTTGGTTTCTTGTCTATGCTGGTATGTTTTGACGTATTGATATATCACAGTGAGAATGGTTCTTCTATTTGATCGTCGTGAAGAACCTAGATCTTAATGACTTTACGTTAATCTGAACCTCGATAAGGTTTCAAATGAGTATGAGTTACTGACCATCACTTTGACTTGTTATTGACGAGGGTTACATAGGATAACTCAATATTCTATGTACCTTGGGTGGTGGCAGTACTTGTATGTCGTGCTGGTTATCTGTATCGAGTTACCATATCCGTTTAGGATCCCCTTAAGGATTTTAAAAGGTTTATTATACTAAACCATTTAGGTTGATTTAGCTCAAGTACAATAATAAGATTAAGTTATACTACTTAAGAAATTATTAAAGAGATTAATTATTTTAAGCAGTTATGATGCTATAAATTTTTAATAGGCATGCGATATCTTAAATATGATGATAAGTAAGTCTAAGTACAAATCCGACTCGACTTCGGTAATAAAGGGTAAGTCAGTATTTATTCTCTAGTGGAATGAATAAGTGTTTATGAATTAATTTATGTTCTGAAGTGAAAATAATATAATTAATTAACTTTAGGCACATCTTTATTATTTATATCTGATCATTGGGCTAGCCCACCAAAACCTATTGCCATGGTAGTTTTCATCCCCTCATATAATCTCATTGAGACTATGTTCTGATTGTTATATTATTTATTTAATACATCTCATAGTCTAGATATAAATTATTTGATAGCAAAAGACATCGAGATATAATTATTCTAGAAACGAATTATCTTCAGGATAGAAGATAATTATTGTATTTATTAGATGTGCCAGAATCTTATCTCATTAGGATTTTAGAGAGAGCACTATAAATACAAGATATGAGAAAATCAATAATATCCTCAACAATATAATGATTTTCAAAAATCATAAACTAGAAGTAGAAAATTTGGTATTCTCTATAGACTGCTCTCACCCCACATTAAAGATCAGATATCCGGGACATAGTTCAGAAGATCAGAACTGAAGTCAATTATCAATCAACTATGCTAAAAATTTATAGATAAATGCGAGAAAATTTATATGTGATATAGTTAATTATATAGGAGTATACTAGAAATATAATTAATTTTTCAAGGAAAAATTATATTTTCCTACATTTTGGTCATCATTTGGATGGAGGAGGAAATTTTTTTTTTAGAAAAGGGAATGTAAGAGGCAATCTTGAAAGTGAAAATATCATTGTTCTAAGTGTCGAGAGTGAGTTAGACAAAAGTTCATATTAGACCTACATTCTAATTGACTTTGGACATGCTCGACCTATATGCTTTATTTTTATTGATAAATTTATTTTATCACTCAAAATAAATTTCTTAATGATCGCCTATCTCTACATTATAGCTTTTAAAATATATTATAATGAAAACATCATTTTTCCAGAATACCCAAGAAATTTGGGACGGAATTCAGCATTTGCCAAACTCTTATGCATAGTCGACATTTGTAATTACATAATTTTGTTATGAGATCGTCTCCGTATACGTTCGTTCGTATATGCACTTTGATATTTTTCATTATAAATAATATTTTTCAATATAAATGATGTTTTAATATAAATGATATTTTTAAATTATTTTGTCCATCTATATGGACATAAATATACAAGTTTTATGTTTTGCATTAATTGAATTGCCCATTTTGGACGTCAGGAATGGAGGCAGTCAATTCACAAGTCGCGTGGATAATGTCAGTTAACTACTAGTATTTATTTGGTCATAAATTTCTGACTTTTAGGACATTTTTAAGTTTCCTGAATGATAATAACAATATTCCCTAAAAAAAACAATAATACAAAGAAAAAACTTAATACTCGTAGCTTTATTGTGGACCTAATAATTACTTCAATAGTGGTAGTACCCTTCCAAAAAGAAAATTAAAATTAAAAGTAAGTGTTGACACATATCATATGATGGTTGGCAGAATAATTTTCAAAAATGAAAAATGGATTATTACTATCATTATCACGTTACATCCAATGTAATAATGTTTGATGTAACATTAGTATCTTCAATTATTAATGGATTGATATTATCCAATTCATTTTATATTTATAGGTTTCTTGTTTTAAGAGGTTAAATCCATATTCGAGGTTTCGACTGTTCCATTATTTAAAGATTAGTAGACGAAAAGTCAGAGTTTGTAGGTAAAATTATATACTAATTACTACATGAGACTCTAAATATATAAAAATTAAAATGTATAATTATATAAGCTGTAATACCTCGTCTTTTTTTACATTTTGCATGGCATGTTTTTGAAAAAATGTCAAAGGTTGTTTTTTTGTTTGGTGATGCGACCGTCACGAAACCTCGAGGCGTTGTGAAGAGTGTCTTATGATAAATTCATAGACACTAAGTATCTGAGTTTTCGACCACCCATGAAGGTTTGGCACTCAAGGAAGTTATCGAAAATCGGACTTTTCATTGGTCTTTTAAAGCATATCTTGTTTATAGTCGTTGTGTCCGGTATTTTATTTCGTGTCCATTGATACCAAGTTTGCTAAATTTGGAGTCCGTTTGCAAAAGTTGCGTCGCGTTTTGCGTTTTGAAAAATGGTCATTTGCATTTCTTTGTGACCCTCTTTCCTATAAATAGGAGGCTAGGCCTTCATTTTCAACGTTCATTTCCTTCGTCTCTCGTGTTCACGGAAGAGCCGAGCAGCTCAGTGCTGCTGCGGAGCTGGAGGAGTGGGGATCGGCCGGGAGGCTCGGTGGCGGCGCCATTGCCTTCTGCCGAACCACCACCGCCGATCAACCTCCCCAACCCGTTTTGTTTTGTCATTTTCTTGTTTTGATTCCGCCTTTTAGTAGATCGTATAGCATAGAACTCGGGAATCTAAAGGGACGGGACGGGATAACGGCCGGAGGCCGGGCAATTTGGCCGGCGCACCACCGCCGAATCGCCGCCCATTGCCGTGGCTGTTGGCCGCCGTTTGGTGGTCAACGGACCACTTTAGCTCTGGTCCTTTAGGTTTTGAGTTCCGGGCTATGCATTCTACTAAAGTACCGATTCGTTTTACGCTTTTCGCGTTTACGCATGTCGGGATGTTTTCCGTTGCTTGAGTTTTCTAAAGGAAGACATGCCCGGTTATCCATTTTCAGCGTAGTTTGTCATTCCATGTTCGTCGTTATGCATATTGCTTATGTTTCCATTTTCATGCATCGATTTTGGATGGTTTATCCTATATCGAGGATAGTCATCGATTTTGAAGCTTCTTATTTGCTAAGATTTGAGTCGACTTGCATGCATGCATATTTTGAAAGTACCCTATTATAGTCTTGATGCCACGAATATATTTCCTTACGCATCGAGTTGATTTGAAAACCCGAGAGTGCCAAATGTGGGTTCGTGAAAGTCGAAAACCCTAATTTTGCTACGATCTTCGTTTGGATCACGATGTTGCTTTGCTTTGTGGGAAGTGACCCCAAAAGTTGTTCCGTCTTGTTACTGTGTACCTACCAAAGGCGATTGGTGAAGTCATCGGATCGGTAGATACCTCCGGTTAACGTTTTAAATCATTGAGGTTGGGTTATATATGCTTATTTTGAGTTATTTACTCGATATTTCAAAATAAAACATGCGTGCGTAAAATGTTTTGGTGAAGTTATTCTTGTTCTCGATCCGAAATATGGTTCTATCATGGTTGTGCGGATCTCTACCGGTGGGTTGATCACCATCTTGAGTATTGATCGAAAGGATAGACCCGAACACGTGGTTATGGTTACGAAGGATGACCCAGAAGTCCACACGGAAATGGTAATGAGGTGGTTATGGTTCGACGGGATTTGACCACAAGTCCACACCGAAGTTAGCCATTGGATACGTTCGGGCGTGAGCCATTGGATATGTTCGGGCGAATGAATGAGATGTGATGGGCTGGCGGGATACGTTCGAGCCGTGGTTCTTGGTTCTATGATGGGAATAATGATAATAACGGATCGGTATCGAAAATGAAAATCTATTTTGCTTACTTAGAAGTGGAATTATGTTTTAAAACCTTCTAAGGTAAGTGCTCTGACACGGCATCATCGATTCTTTTGATTTATGATAAAACCCGGTGAGTGCGCTAGTACTCACCCCAAACTCTTTTTCAAATCTTTTCACGGATGGTGGAGGGTCGGACGGCGACACGAGGGGTGGAGCTGGGTTCTTCTGCTATGCTTCCAGCGATGTTGTGTTATATCGTACTACGATATTGATGTATTCTTGTCCCTTATTTTGCTTTCGATTGGGAACAAGATATGTTATGTTATATTATGTTGTGAGTCTCGTCTGAGCATGCTATGTGGTTGACGGTCCGGTCAGCAATGTGGTGTAATGCTATTTTGCTTTCTTGCATTACTTGTTATAAACCAAGATCATGTTTTACGAGGTTATGGTATCGATATTATTACATTGGTGGATTGTTTGTGCACCCCCCTTCGGATATGTCCTAGTTATAGAGGAGATCTGTCCGATATCATGGTCACATCTTCTTATCATGTATGTTATATGTATCCCCATTCTTCCCGCTTCTTAACTCCCCCCTAATCACACCTGGCGTCCGTGCCTTCCCTCGAGAATTGGGCGTGATGACTTGTATCGAGCAATGTTCTTGGCATCTAGTTTTCATAATTGTTTGATATCAAAGCAGTTTATTTGCTTTATATCATGCATGTTCTTGAAATTGAGTGTTTAGAACTTGTCTTTCTAAAGCATTCATCGTCTGACTACCCTCACCACCGTCAGGCCGCCTCCTTTAAAAAGGGGATGAGGTATGTGTTTATTTGCTGATGCTCTATGTGGTTACGTGATGCTTGATGTGATCTTGGTTTCATGTGCTTTGGCCTGGTAAGAGTTTACGTGAAGTAAACGTGATGTGGATGAGATATGGTTGGGTGTTGATGTGGATGTGGAAACGATTTGTCGATGGGACGGAAGGGCCTATGCGACTGTGATGTGAAAATCGTTTATATGATATGATGTGATTGACGTGATCACGTATGGTTGATGTAAGTCTATGTGTTTACATAGCAATGTATTGTTGATTGAAAATCTTGTTTATTTTGATAAACGAGTGCTTGAAAGTGAATCCTGTATTTGCTTACGTGATTACTATGATAAATATCGATGGTTATTATATTGATATGTGTTGAAATGAACATGTGTTTGAGACATGATTATCCGGACCGCGAAAAATGAAACGTGAATATTTGTTGTTATGTTGATAAACTAACATGTAGGTTTATGGATATTCAGTGGCCGGACAACGTTGGTTAAGATCCCGGGATGGATGAACAGATCCGTAAGTTCAGTGGAATGTACCGGGGAATGTCCATGAGCCGTTAGGAGTATTTTCGGGAGATTTGTTGGATTGTGGAGAAAGATCCGAGGCGGTGGGAAAGTATCGTAATATGAGGCTTACTATCGGTTGATGAGAGGCTACCAACAGGTTGGCGATCGTGGGCGAGAAAGCAAGATACGTGATGTTCGGGCGAGATCCTATCACAGACACCTTACCTTGATTTCACCGAGTTCGCTGCTTTCGAGTATGGAGCGATGGACCGATCATCGAGGTATACCATCGAGGAGGATGTGATAGCAAGGCATGTTTGAGGACCGATCTAGATTGATCATAGGGATGATGTTCCGAAGAGCCTTTGGAGAGCGACCATCGCAGTATCGATCACCGGTGCATCAGATACACGGTCACTACACCTCCATCGACGATCCTTACCTTCCGAAGGACCCGGAACGATTTTGAGGCAGGAACCTCCCGGGGGAGAGAGATTGTCCATCCGACAGTGGCAGGGAAGAAGCCCAGGATCAGGATCTTCATGCCACCGAACTGTATCAGGTTGGCATCCAGGGAAGGAGACTCAGGAGGAGGAAGACCCGGGCGAGAATGAGGGAGGCGGTGAGGACTCGAGAGGACCCGTGATCCGGATAGTGATGACTACGATGAGGTCGGGCTGTTGAGGAAGGGCAGCGCGCTGCAGAGGGACTCGAGCACGCTTTCACCGACACTCGAGCGATCGAGGCACGGCTTGGATGGGATCATACCCACGAGGCTTGCTTCCATGCAGATCGCTTTTCAAGCGGCGGCCAATTCAAGCCCGATAGGAAGGAAAGAGAGGATGAGGAGAGGCAGAATGGAACCATTGGGACGGACCGGAGAGTAGTGGACGGATATGGAGGCGAGATCTAGGTAGTCGGTGTGTACGGTGATCGAAGAGTCTGCTAGAAGCATGGATGAGCGGCATCTTTGACAAGAACCGAGTCGATTCTTTGCTCATATCTCGACCTTTTGACCGACATACCTTGATCTTGTATTTTGACGTCTTTCATGGACCTTTGAATATTCTCGATACTAACGTCTATGTGAGAATGTTTATGTTTGATGCTTATATGTGATATGAGCTATGCCATGATGATATATGATCTATGTGATGTGTGATGATGATGTTATGTGAAATGCATAACGATGATATGTTGAGATTGCATGATTATATGTGATCGTGCGTGATATGTGATATATGTGATGATATGTGATATGGGTGATGATATATGTTATGCGATGATACCCGGTTATCTATGCAAAAGCGTTTCTAATGTTTGACGTCGGATGTAATGCGAGAACAAGGAACCGGAGGAACAATAACGTGGAAGAAGCCCAAGAACCACCTTTGGTTCAGCGGCATGCGATCGAGAGTTTTCGCAGGCAGAATCCCCCTAGGTTCGACGGTCTCGGCGAACCGATCGACGCCGAGAAGCGGATACGATCCACGAAAGGATCTTGAATACATCGGTGCGAAGAAGCGGAAAAGCTGAATTGCACGATCTTTCGACTAACCGACGAGGCTGATTACGGTGGGAATCGTGAGAAGGACCCTAACACCGGGACGGTGGGGAAGGTATCGTGGGAAGATTTCAGGAAGAACTCATGGAAAAATGCGTGCTGGCGTTTGCAGAGAAGGCAAAACGAGTTCGAATCTTCGTCGAGGAGAAGGGCGGTCACCGAAAATGCGATCGCTCGTTCAATCGTCTATCGCGTTATGCTACGTCATTGTAGGGAAAACTTATGTTAACCTCGCCTCGAGGATCCATCTTGGGTGTTTAATTCACCATACATTGATTATAAACCTAGCATGCGTCTATATAATTAAAGTGCAACACGTAGGGTTTTCACGTGTTTACCTTTGGATCAATCGAGGTGGATCGAGCGGGATGAGCGGATCGAGCGGATCGGACTCGTGCTGACCCGGACTGTATCCGGTTGCCCAATCTCCAACGCGTCGGTGAGGACGATCTATGGAGAATGCTTGGAAAATCACCCAATGATCTCTCCAACTTAAAGCTCATAAAATTTTTCTCTCACAACAATGAGATGACCGAAAATTGTGTTGTCAATATGTGAGCATTAACCTGACTTTATCTCATACCTTATATTTATAATGCACTACCTTAATCCTATATGGAATATTACCATAATCCTATATGGAATATTACCATAATCTATATGGAATATTACCATAATCTTAGGATTATTTCCATACTCTCGAGGATTATTTCCATACTCTCGGGATTATTACCATAATCTTATATGGAAAGGATCTATTCATATACTATAAATATAATTATATCCTTGTGGATAAAGAGAATAAAATCTTGCCAATGGGAGCATATAGGTGGCGATTTTCCTCTAACTTAAGGGCTGGATGGGCGGCCCTGAGGATCAAATGCAAGGAATAAAGATGGGCCTCAAATAAATTAATTATCTTATGTTCAACCTGAACATAAATTAATTTATAAACATTCGATCATGCCACTAGAGAAAGAATGTTGACTTACCCCTTTATTACGAAGTTGAGTCGGGCTTACACTTAGATATTACGAATCCCGTATTTAAGATATCGAACGTCCATTAATCATTTATAGCAATCGGCGACTAAAGCGATTAATAACTTTATTTCCTTAAGTAGTACCACTCAACCTTATTATTGTACTTGAGCTAACTCAACCTGCGGGGTTTAGTACAATAAACCTTTGAGCTCCTTAAGGGGCGTCATCATCCTAAAGCGGATACGGTGACTCGACATGATAACTAGCGTGACATACAAGATCGCCACCACCCAAGATGCGGAGAATCTTGGGTTAGAACATATAACCCTCACTCATAACAAGTCAAAGTGATGGTCAAGAACTCATACTCACCTAATACCTTATCGAGGTTTAGATCATCGTAAGTCACCGAGATCTTGGTTCTTCACGACGGCCGAAAGAAGAACTCATCTCATCGTGATCCTTCAATACGTCGAGACGCATCAAGCATAGACAAGCAACTAAGTCAAGTCACTTCTTATCTATCTGCACCTAAACCGACAACTCGTCCTTAAGTCGTCTCACCGTGAAACTTTTTATATCTCATCAAGCTTCGACCAATCATACAGCACTTCGTGATCTTCTACATAATCGTATGATCTAACTTATATATGAGATAAGGGACAGATATATGCAATCAAGTATTCAAATCAGACGTGAGATTGTAATAGTGGTAACAGAAACATTGTATACAAGCTCAACCAAACCGCGCCAAGATACAAATCCAACAATCTCCCACTTATACTAAAGCAAACTTTTAGTATACAATGTGTCTTTCTACTAGCTATTACAAACAACCATCACTTTGCTTCTCCCACTTATACAAAAGTTTCCTTTCTAAGTGGGTGCCATCAGCGCAATCCAAGTCCTCTAACGTGTCCATCGTAGACTTTTGCGGCGAGCTCTTCGTGAATGGATCCGCTAGATTTTCCGTCGTATCAATCTTTTCAATCAAGACGTCACCTCGTCTAACGATTTCTCGTATGACATGGTACTTTCTCTCTATGTGTTTAGTCGCTTGTGGGTCCGTGGTTCCTTCGAGTTTGCATCGCACCGAGTTATCACAAGAAACTATGATACTCTTGGGCAAACTAGGTACCACAGATCCATGAGGTAGTTCTTGAACCATCTGACCTCCTTAGAAGCCTCCAGGCGGCTACATATTCGGCTTCCATGGTAGAGTCCGCAATGCATCGCTTTTTGCACTCCGCCAGATACGGCTCACCTCCCAAGGTAAACACATAGCCCGAGGTTGACTTTTTTCTCATCACGGTCGACTTGGAAATCCAGTCTCAGATAACCCAAAGGCATTAGACTATCCGCATGGTAACCAGCCTATAATCTCGAGTCCTTTTCGGTACTTGAGTATATGCTTCTTCGCAATTCAATGAGCTTGTCGAGGTTAGGCGATATCTAGCTACTATGCCACCGCATAGCGTAGATATCGGGCCTCGTGCATAGCATTGCGTACATGAGACTTCCTACATGCGGGCGTAATGAACTTGTCTCATTTCCTCTATCTCCTTTGCGATCATAGGTGGACATGCGTTTAGAATAAAGGAACGCCATGTGCGAAAGGTAGCAACTTTCTTGGCGGTGCGCATACTAAAACGAGTAATCACGATATCAATGTAAGGCGCTGAGATAAGCTCAACATTTTCTTCTTGCGATCTCGGTAAACCTTGATCCCAAGAATGTACGCTGCATCTCCTAAGTCTTTCATTTGAAATCGATCGGATAGCCAACTCTTTACGCCTCGATACTTGACTTCGTGTTGTTGCCAACTAGAAGGATGTCATCTACATAAAGTGCAAAAATACCACATCACCGTTGACATCTAACCGATACACACAACTCTCGCTAGCAATGGGTAAATCCATGGGACTTTACCACCTTGTCAAAGCGTAAGTTCCATGATCGGAGGCACGCTAAGTCCATAAATGGACTTCTTAAGCTTCCATACTAGATGCTCTTCACCCTTTACCACATAACCTTCAAAGTTCTTGCATATAGATGTCTCTACCTTCCTCGAGGTAACTGCTAGAAAAGCGGTTTTAACATCCATTTGCCAAACCTCTAGGTTCAAGTGGGCTGCTATGGCTAGAAGAATTCGATGGACTTGAGCATTGCTACGGTGAAAGGTCTCATCGAAATCGATGCCCTCAATCTGAGTGTACCCTTTCGCCACAAGCCCGGCTTTAAAAGCGAAACCTCCATCGGAATCTCTTCCTCTTGTATATCCACTTACTACCTACGGCTTCCTTGCCATCTGGTAGAGGTGTCTTTCATATACATCCATAGCCGCGTTATGGACTCCATTTCTAAGTCCATAGCGGTGTGCCATGATCTTGCATCAATATCTTGTATCGCCTCCTTGTATGTCCATGGGTCGATTATTGCATGTTCGTCTGGGACCAAACCAAGATTCACCCACGAACATAAATCGCTCGGGTTGACGAACAACCCTCCCACTACGACGAGGTTCTCGAGCACAATGGCAGCGGTGGGTGCAGATACTTGTGGTTCTCTAACTTGCACAACTTGTTGTGTAGGTACCACTTATGCGGTCGGTATCTCCGGTGGAACTCGACCCACTTCAATTTCTTGAATATCGGTGTCGATCCTCCCACTAGACTCGACATCTCGCACCTTTGGCCTGTCGGTGGTGGAATCGATCATCTTCTAATTCTTGAAGAATGATTTCAACTTTGGACTTATGATTTTCATGTAGTCCTCTTCTAAGAATCGAGCATTAGTGCTAATAATGACCTTCGATCCTTAGGACTATAGAATAAACCACCTTTCATTCCTCTAGGATAGCCGATAAACAGACCTTGCGTCGGATCTAGCCTCCAACTTGTCGCCCTTCTTGTTGACATGTCTTTGATCCCCATATCTTTATGTGGCTTAAAGCGGGCTTGCGCCCAAACCACAACTCGAAAGGGTCTTTTCGTGACTTGGGCGGTACTAGATTTAGCAAGTATGCGTCGTTTCTAAGGCATATCCCAGAGCGAAATAGGCAATGTAGCATAACTCATCATAGATCTAACCATTTCCAAAGAGTCCTATTTCTTCGCTCGACACACCATTTTGTTGTGGTGTGCGGTGAAGTCTTATTTGGAGGTAATCCCACACTTCACTAGATAGTCCATAAACTCGTTCTTGAGGTATTCGCCACCGCGATCGATCATGATGACTTGATACTCTTACCAGCCGTCTCCATTTCGCCTTTAAACTCTTTGAATTTCTCAAAGCATTCGGACTTGCGGTGAAGCGGTATATGTATCCGCACTTGAGTAATCGTCGATGAAAGTGACAAAATACTCGCATTCTCCACGAGCTTGTGTGGACATAGGTCCCTATGTGTCGAATGGACTAACTCTAACATTTCTTTGGCTCTATAACCGCCCGCTTTGAAGGTGCCGTTCGACATCTTACCTTCTATCTGGGATTCGCAGACTGGAACGGAGTAACCGTGAGATTACCCAATGCTCCATTCTTAGCCGTCTTTGGATCCTATTTAGATTGATGTGACCTAATCTAAGATGCCGAGAGAAAAGTAGAGTCATCTTAAGAAAACTTTCTCTTTTTAGGGTTTGATGTAGATGCAACATAGTTATAGGTATTATGTTTTGCGTAAATAGTATAAAGCTTAATTATATAAGGTGCCAACACGTATAACTCGTCATTTCTTATGATAGAAACACCACTATCAAAAATAACGTAATATCCATGAGTAAATAATTTCGACACGTAAACAAGGTTCCTACCAAAATCCGCACATATAAAACGTCTTTCAAAACTAAAACTGTTGTCCCAAACATAAAAGAACATCTCCAAGCCGCAATGCCTTGACTTTCGCGCGTTGCCATGGAGATCGTTATCTCGCCATCAAACAGCTCCCTTGTCGCAGGAACCCCGCAAGTGTAACAAACATGATCGCCATACCAGATCTACTACCCAAGAATGGGTAGAACAAGTCGCTAAACATGTTTCCGTTAAAGCAAACGCGCGACTTGAGCCTTGAGCATAGGGCACTGGCTTCCAATGCCCGCCTTGCCGCTTGAAGCACTTGCCCTTCTGTTTTGGCTTCTTGAGCCTCCGTGGCAACCATGTTCTTGCTCCCATTACTCCCACTATTTCCTTGCCTTTACCACCTTTCGCACCCTTTTTCTATTTCCATTTTGCAACGAAAATTTTGGGCCCTTGGATGTGCTAGCAAGAGCATGTGCTCCTTTTCCCATAACTCCTTCCGCAAAGCAACTAGATCATTAAGCAACCGACTAATGTAAACTCGGTCTTGCTCATGATCGCATTCACGCCGAAAGTTCTCAAAAGACTTGGGCGAGTGTATTGAGGATGATATCGACCTTGGCCGCCGTCAATACCTCCTCCCAACCGATCAAGACTATCCATGAGACGAGTCGTGTGGGAGACATGTTCATGGACCGAACTTCCTTCTTCCATCTTACACGCCAAGATTTCTCTCATTGTGTGGAAGCCGATCGTCGATCCGATCGCCCAAACTTACTCTGAGACTTGACCAAATATCGTCCGCGTCTACCATCGATCGATGTGCTCTGCAAGCCTTTGGACATCGTAGTCATCATATAGCATTTAGCCATATTGTTTGACTTATTCCAAAGTCCGCTTGACTCTGTTGCTCATTAGTCGATCGCCGATGAAGGGCATCGGGTTTAGGAGTAGTGAGAACAAACATGTGTTCTTCAGCCGATAAGAACATATTCCATGTTACGCTTCCACTCGATAAAATTTGGACCGGATAACGGTTTTGTGCGAGCATATTGATAATCGGCGTAAGAGACATATACGAAACGATAATGTAAACACATAAGCATACGATCGCAAATGATTCGTAACAATAATATTGTAACCTTTTGATAAAACAATATTAATTGAAACCTCCAATCGCCCAAGGAATTCCACATGCAAGCCGCGCGTGTGATCGCGTTTACATGAACCCCCACCAGACTAAAATATACCTTTAGTCGTTTAATTTCAATCCATGTCAACTTATCCTTATGACAAATGAAATTAATGATTGACCTTACTGACCACATCACTATCGCAAGAAGGACTTCGGGAAGTTGTACTTGAGGTGATGTCTAAGCATTGACCACAATTTTAACAAAGAAATGAATTCTTAGAATTGGTATACTCACTCGGACCATACCGCTCCAATTCAAATCTTTTGTTATCTCATTTTATATCTATCTCTAGAGAACTTATGAAAATCGCACATGCAAGCCACGCGTGTGACGCGTTTACATGAAACTCCCACTTCTCAATAGATTTAAAATGTTTTATTTAGAAATCTCATCTAACAAACTTATGATAAGCGGTGCAAGCAAGCCACGCGTGTGGACGTTTACTCACGCGGTCGTCTCACTTTGTTTAGAGATCAAAAGTGGAGGTCTTGACATTTTAATTTGAAAATTAATTTGTCGGTTGTTTGCTTAGTCTTTTTATTCAAAAGGTTTGTCCATGCAGATCACGTAATCCTAGCATGCTTTTCTATAGAACTCGACATGTAAAACATGCTCATGTAATTCTAAAATATGCTTGATAAACGCGATAAACCTAGCATGCTTACTATGCGCATCCAATTTCGTAAAACACTTAAAGGTTTGTCGGCGTAATATAAACATACATAGCATGCTACCGCATAATTTAAACATCCACGACATGCATATGAGCGATAAAAATAAAATAAAACGTTCATAGCGCCCAATCGTGAAACCCGACATTTAAATCTAATCTATTACATAGATTTACAAAGCATGCAATTTAAACTTCGAAACAGGCCTCGCGCACCCGCACGGACCGGATTCAACAATTGGGCTTCGGCACGGGCACGGCACCGGAAAACTGAAAACGGGTGCGGGCGGGTCGACCTAATCAGGTCGGGCCGCGCTAGGGCAAGGCCCGAAGCCCAGCAGCACCGCCACCGCCCGCGCAGTTTGCCATGCTGCTCGCGGTCGCAGCCCATGACACCGCCGAGCATGACCCGTTAAGCATCTTTGCGGCCCGAGCGCCGAGCGTCCGCCGAGAGACGTCGTCGCCAGCCGTCGAAACTCGCGATCACAGAAGTACGCTCGCCAAGCGCCGGGAAGCTTCGCCAACGCGCGCGCCCGCCGCTTCGCTAGCTCGCCGCTGGCTGCGCGCCGATCTCGCGATCGCTCGATCGCTCGATCGCTTCGCGTGGCGCCAGGATCTCGTCTTGTGAACGCGACGCCTGCCGCCGCGCCTCGCGATCGCCCTCGCGACCGCGAGGCTCGCTCGCGAGATACCGTCCAGATGACTGCCGAGCTACCTGTTTTTCCCCGTCGTTACCTTCTTCGTTCTTTCGTCTTCGTTCTTCTTTTACAGATAAGATTTACATAATAAAATCTAATCTAACCACGGATTTTCTCGTGGTGAAAAACAACAACATACGACAAAATAATAAACGAGCCACGATGAACGACAGATCCACAATAATTAAAACGCACGTAATAATCAAACGTGAATTAATCCAACAGAGCCAAGATTCTGATCCCAGGCTCTGATACCAATTGTAGGGAAAACTTATGTTAACCCTCGCCCCGAGGATCCATCTTGGGTGTTTAATTCACCATACATTGATTATAAACCTAGCATGCGTCTATATAATTAAAGTGCAACACGTAGGGGTTTTCACGTGTTTACCTTTGGATCTGTCGAGGTGGATCGAACGGGATGAACGGATCGAACGGATCGGACTCGTGCTTTGACCTTCTGGACTGTATCCCGGTTGCCCAATCTCCAACGTCGAGTGAGGACGATCTATGGAGAATGCTTCGGAAAATCACCCAATGATCTCTCCAACTTAAAGCTCACGAAAATTTTTCTCTCTCACAACAATGAGATGACCGAAAATTGTGTTGTCAATATGTGAGCATTAACCTAGACTTTATCTCATACCTTATATTTATAATGCACTACCTTAATCCTATATGGAATATTACCATAATCCTATATGGAATATTACCATAATCCTATATGGAATATTACCATAATCTTAGGATTATTTCCATACTCTCGTGATTATTTCCATACTCTCGTGATTATTACCATAATCTTATATGGAAAGGATCTATGCATATACTATAAATATAATTATATCCTTCAGGATAAAGAGAATAAAATCTTGCCAATGGAGCATATAGGTGGCGATTTTCCTCAGCTTAAGGGAACTGGATGGGCGGCCGAGGATCAAATGCAAGGAATAAAGATGGGCCTCAAATAAATTAATTATCTTATGTTCACCGTAACATAAATTAATTTATAAACATTCGATCATGCCACTAGAGAAAGAATGTCGACTTACCCTTTATTACGAAGTTGAGTCGGGCTTGCACTTAGACATTACGAATCCTCAGATTTAAGATATCGAACGTCCATTAATCATTTATAGCAACTGGCGACTTAAAACGATTAATAACTTTATTTCCTAAGTAGTACCACTCAACCTTATTATTGTACTTGAGCTAACTCAACTGCGGGGTTTAGTACAATAAACCTTTGAGCTCCTTATGGGACGCCATCATCCTAAACGGATACGGTGACTCGACATGATAACTAGCGTGACATACAAGATCGCCACCACCCAAGATGCGGAGAATCTTGGTTAGAACATATAACCCTCACTCATAACAAGTCAAAGTGATGGTCAAGAACTCATACTCACCTAATACCTTATCGAGGTTTAGATCATCGTAAGTCACCGAGATCTTGGTTCTTCACGACGGTCGAAAGAAGAACTCATCTCACCGTGATCCTTCAATACGTCAGAGACGCATCAAGATAGACAAGCAACTAAGTCAAGTCACTTCTTATCTATACTGCAGCCCAAACCGACAACTCGTCCTTAAGTCGCCCTCAATCTGTGAAACTTTTTATATCTCATCAAGCTTGACCAATCATACAAAGATACTTATCGTGATCTTCTACACATCGTATGATCTAACTTATATATGAGATAAGGGACACGATATATGCAATCAAGTATTCAAATCAGACAGAGATTGTAATAGTGGTAAGGAAACATTGTATACAAGCTCAACCAAACTCGCTTTCAAGATACAACCAACAATCTCCCACTTATACTAAAGCAAACTTTTAGTATACAATGTGTCTTTCTACTAGCTATTACAAACAACCATCACTTTGCTTCTCCCACTTATACAAAAGTTTTCTAAGTGGGTGCCATCAAGCGCAATCCAAGTCCTCTAACGTGTCCATCGTAGACTTTTGCGGCGTGCTCTTCGTGAATGGATCCGCTAGATTTTCCGTCAGATCAATCTTTTCAATCAGCACGCCACCTCGCCTAACGATTTCTCGCATGACATGGTACTTTCTCTCTATGTGTTTAGTCGCTGTGGGTCCGTGGTTCCTTCGAGTTTGCCATCGCACCGAGTTATCACAAGAAACTATGATACTCTTGGGCAAACCAGGTACCATGCATCCATGAGGTAGTTCTTGAACCATACAGCCTCCTTAGAAGCTCCTCCGGCTACATATTCGCTTCCATGGTAGAGTCCGCAATGCATCGCTTCTTTGCACTCCGCCAGATACGGCTCCACCTCCCAAGGTAAACACATAGCCCGAGGTCGACTTTTTCTCATCACGGTCGACTTGGAACCGAGTCTCAGATAACCCAAAGGCATTAGACTATCTCGCATGGTAAACCAGCCTATAATCTCGAGTCCTTTGTGTACTCGAGTATATGCTACCGCGATCCAATGAGCTTGTCCGTGGTTAGATCGATATCTAGCTACTATGCTCACCGTGACAGCGTATATCGGGCCTCGCATAGCATTGCGACATGAGACTTCCTACGCGGAAGCGTAAGGAACTTGTCTCATTTCTCTATCTCCTTTGCAATCATAGGTGAGGATCGCTTTTAGATAAAGGAACGCCATGTCCGAAAGGTAGCAACTCTTTGGCGGTCTCGTGATACTAAAACGAGTAATCACAGATCAATGTAAGACGCCGAGATAAGCTCAATATTTTCTTCTTGCGATCTCGGTAAACCTTGATCCCAAGAATGTACGCCGCATCTCCTAAGTCTTTCATTTGAAACCGATCGATAGCCAACTCTTTACGCCTAATAATGCCTTCACGTTGTTGCCAACTAGAAGGATGTCATCTACATAAAGTGCAAGAAATACCACATCACCGTTGACATCTAACCGATACACACAACTCTCGCTAGCAACTGGTAAATCCATAGACTTTACCACCTTGTCAAAGCGTAAGTTCCATGATCGAGGTTCGCTTAAGTCCATAAATGGACTTCTTAAGCATCCATACTAGATGCTCTTCACCCTTTACTACATAACCTTCGTGTTGTCGCATATAGATGTCTCTACCTTCCTCAAGGTAACCGCTTAGAAAAGCGGTTTTAACATCCATTTGCCAAACCTCTAGGTTCAAGTGGGTGCTATGGCTAGAAGAATTACGATGGACTTGAGCATTGCACTGTGCGAAAAGGTCTCATCGAATCGATGCCCTCAACTGAAAGTGTACCCTTCGCCACAAGCTCGGCTTTAAAAGTCAAACCTCCATCGGAATCTCTTCCTCTTGTATATCCACTACTACCTACGGCTTCCCGCCATCCGGTAGAGGTGTCTTTCATATACATCCATAGTCGTTATGGACTCCATTTCTAAGTCCATAGCGGTGTGCCATGATCTTGCATCAATATCTCAGATCGCCTCCTTATATGTCCATGGGTCGATTATTGCATGTTCGTCTCCACGGGACCAAACCAAGATTCACCCACTAACATAAATCGCCGGGTTGACGAACAACCTCCCACTACGACGAGGTTCTCACAGCACAATGGCAACGGTGGGTGCAGACACTTGTGGTTCTCTAACTGCACAACTTGCTGTGTAGGTACCACTTGACAAATGGTAGTATCTCCAAATGAACTCACCCACTTCAATTTCTTGAAGTATCCGTGTCGATCCTCCCACTAGACTCCTACATCTCGCACTTTCGCCTAATCGGTGGTGGAATACGATCATCTTCAATTCTGAAGAATGATTTCAATTTTGGACTTATGATTTTCATGTAGTCCTTCTAAGAATCGAGCATTAGTGCTAATAATGACCTTTCGATCCTTAGACTATAGAATAAACCACCTTTCATTCCTCAGGATAGCCAATAAACAGCCCAGGCCGGATCTAGCCTCCAACTTGTCGCCTTCTTGTTCAAGACATGTGCCGGATCGCCCCATATCTTTATGTGGCTTAAACCGGGCATGCACCAAACCACAACTCGAAGGGTCTTTCGACCGACTTGGACGGTACTAGATTTAGCAAGTATGCCGTCGCTTCTAAGGCATATCCCTGTAATCTAAATAGGCAATGTAGCATAACTCATCATAGATCTAACCATTTCCAAAAGAGTCCTATTTCTTCGCTCGACACACCATTTTGTGTGGTGTGCCCGGTGAAGTCGCTTGGGAGTAATCCCACACTTCACTAGATAGTCCATAAACTCGTTATCGAGGTATTCGCCACCGCGATCGATCACAGTGACTTGATACTTACCTAGCTTCGCTCCACTTCCGCCTTTAAACTCTTTGAATTTCTCAAAGCATTCGACATGCGGTGAAGCGGTATATGTATCCGCACTTGAGTAATCGTCAATGAAAGTGACAAAATACTGCATTCTCCACGAGCTTGTGTGGACATAGGTCCACATTGTGTCGAATGGACTAACTCTAACATTTTCGCTCTATAACCCTTCGCTGAAGGGTCCAGTCGACATCTTATTTCTATACAGATTCGCAGATCGGGAACGGAGTAACCGTGAGATTACCCAATGCTCCATTCTTAGCCAGCTTTGGATCCTATTTAGATTGACGTGACCTAATCTAAGATGCCAGAGAAAAGTAGAGTCATCTTGCAAGAAAACTTTCTTTTTAGGGTTTGATGTAGATGCAACATAGTTATAGGTATTATGTTTTGCGAAATAGTATAAAGTTTAATTATATAAGGTGCCAACACGTATAACTTCGCCATTTCTTATGATAGAAACACCACTATCAAAAATAATGTAATATCCATGAGTAAATAATTTCGATACGTAAACAAGGTTCCACCGAAAACCGCACATATAAAACGCCTTCAAAACTAAAACTGTTGTCCCAAAACATAAAGAAACATCTCCAATCGCAGCGGCTTCGACTTTCGCGCGTTGCCTATGGAGATCGTTATCTCGCCATCAAACAGCCTCCTTGTCCGCAGAACCCTCGCAAGGTGTAACAAACATGATCACATACCAGATCTACTACCCAAGAATGGGTAGAACAAGTCGCTAAACATGTTTCGCATTAAAGCAAACGGCGCACTTGAGCCTTGAGCATAGGGCACTTGGCCTTCCAATGCCCGCCTTGCCGCACTTGACCAAGCACTTGCCTTCTCCTTTCGCTTCTTCAGCCTCCGGTGGCAACCATGTTCTTGCTCCCATTACTCCCACTATTTCTCGCTTTACCACCTTTGGCACCCCTTTTCTATTTCCATTTTGCAACGAAAATTTGGGCCCTTGGATGTGCTAGCAAGAGCATGTGCTCCTTTTCCCATAACTCCTTCCGCAGAACGAGATCATTAAGCAACCGACTAAGTGTAAACTCGGTCTTGCTCATGATCGCATTCACGCCGAAAGTTCTCAAAAGACTTGGGTGGTATTGAGGATGATATCGACCTTCGCCGCCGTCAATACCTCCTCCCAACCGATCAAGACTATCCATGAGATGAGTCATGTGGGAGACATGTTCATGGACGAACTTCCTTCTTCCATCTTACACGCCAAGATTTCTCTCATTGTGTGGAAGTCGATCGTCCGATCCGATCGCCTCAAACTTACCTCGAGACTTGACCAAATATCGGCCGCGTCTACCATCGATCGATCTTTGCGAACTGCAAGCCTTTGGACATCGTAGTCATCATATAGCATTTAGCCATATTGTTTGACTTATTCCAAAGTCTCGCTTGACTCTCGTCATTCATTAGTCGATCGCCGAAGGGCATCGAAGTTTAGAGTAGTGAGAACAAACATGTGTTCTTCAAATGATAATAACATATTCCATGTTACGCTTCCACTCGATAAAATTGGACCGATAACGGATTTTTGTGCGTAGCATATTGATAATCGGCGTAAGAGACATATCTCGAAACGATAATGTAAACACATAAGCATACGATCGCAAATGATTCGTGAATAATATTGTAACCTTTTGATAAAACAATATTAATTGAAACCTCCAATCGCCCAAGGAATTCCACATGCAAGCCACGCGTGTGGACGCTATACATGAACCCCCGACTGCACTAAAATATACCTTTAGTCGCTTAATTTCAATCCATGTCAACTTATCCTTATGACAAATGAAATTAATGATTGGACCTTACTAGACCACATCACTATCGCAAGAAGGACTTCATGGAAGTTGTACTTGAGGTGATGTCTAAGCATTGACCACAATTTTAACAACGTAGAAATGAATTCTTAGAATCGTATACCACCTTGACCATACCGCCCAATTCAAATTCTTTGTTATCTCATTTTATATCTATCTCTAGAGAACTTATGAAAATAGCACATGCTTAAGCCACACGTGTGGGCGCTACATGAAACTCCCACTTCTCAATAGATTTAAAATGTTTTATTTAGAAATCTCATCTAACAAACTTATGATAAACAAGGCAAGCAAGCAACGCCGTGTGGATCGTTTACTCACAGAAGCGCCTCACTTTGTTTAGAGATCAAAAGTGGAGGTCTTGACATTTTAATTTGAAAATTAATTTGTCGGGTTGCTTGCTTAGTCTTTTTATTCAAAAGGTTTGTCCATGCAGATCACGTAATCCTAGCATGCTTTTCTATAGAACTCAACATGTAAAACATGCTCGCAGTAATTCTAAAATATGCTTGATAAGCGCGATAAACCTAGCATGCTTACTATGATCCAATTTCGTAAAACACTTAAAGGTTTGTCAACGAATATAAACATACATAGCATGCTACCGATAATTTAAACATCCACGATATGCATACGAACGATAAAAATAAAATAAACGCTCATAGCGGCCCAATCGTGAAACCGCGACATTTAAATCTAATCTATTACATAGATTTACAAAGTATGTAATTTAAACCGAAAACGGGCCTCGCGTACCCGCACGGACCGGATTCAACACTGGGCCTCGCGGCACGGGCACGGACCGGAAAATCTGAAAACGGGTCCGGGCCGGTCGCCATAATCTGTGCCGGGCCGCGCCAGGGCAAGTGCCCGGCCGCCGCCACGCCTTGCGCCGCCGCTCTTTCGCTGCTCGCGCCGCGGGTCGCAGGCGCATCGCGACCGCCGAGCATGCTTACAGCTTTTCTCGAGCCGAACGCTCGCCGAGACGCGTGCCGCCTGGCCGCCGAAACCGCATCGCGAGTCTCGCGCAAGCCGGGTAGCTCGCGCCAACGCGCCGCCTGCCGCCCGCTAGCTCGCCGCCGCTTGCTTCGCGGCCGATCCGCGATCGCCGATCGCCGATCGCCGCGTGGCGCCAGGATCTCGCAGGCGCGAACGCACGCCTCGCGCCCGCGCCCGCGATCGCCTCGCGATCGCGAGGCTCGCCGAGATACCGCCCAGACGATCGCCGAGCTACCGCTTTTTCCCGTCGTTACCTTCTTCGCTCTTTCGCCTTCGTTCTTCTTTTACATATAAGATTTACATAATAAAATCTAATCCAACCACGGATTTTCTCGCAGTGAAAAACAACAACATACGACAAAATAATAAACGAGCCACGATGAACCATGATCCACAATAATTAAAACGCGACGAATAATCAAACGTGAATTAATCCAACAGAGCCAAGATTCTGATCCCAGGCTCTGATACCAATTGTAGGGAAAACTTATGTTAACCCTCGCCCCGAGGATCCATCTTGGGTGTTTAATTCACCATACATTGATTATAAACCTAGCATGCGCTCTATATAATTAAAGTGCAACACGAGGGGTTTTCACGTGTTTACCTTTCGATCCGCCGAGGTGGATCGAACGGGATGAACGGATCGAACGGATCGGACTCGTGCTTTGACCTTCTGACCGTATCCCGCTGCCCAATCTCCAACGCCGAGTGAGGACGATCTATGGAGAATGCTTCGAAAATCACCCAATGATCTCTCCAACTTAAAGCTCACTTAAAATTTTTCTCTCTCACAACAATGAGACGACCGAAAATTGTGTTGTCAATATGTGAGCATTAACCTAGACTTTATCTCATACCTTATATTTATAATGCACTACCTTAATCCTATATGGAATATTACCATAATCCTATATGGAATATTACCATATCCTATATGAGTATTACCATAATCTTAGGATTATTTCCATACTCTCGAGATTATTTCCATACTCTCGGATTATTACCATAATCTTATATGGAAAGGATCTATGCATATACTATAAATATAATTATATCCTCAGGATAAAGAGAATAAAATCTTGCCAATGGGTTATTATAGGTGGCCGATTTTCCTCTAGCTTAAGGGCCCGGATGGGCCGGCCAGGATCAAATGCAAGGAATAAAGATGGGCCTCAAATAAATTAATTATCTTATGTTCACCCGTAACATAAATTAATTTATAAACATTCGATCATGCCACTAGAGAAAGAATGTTGACTTACCCTTTATTACCGGGTTGAGTCGGGCTTGCACTTAGACATTACGAATCCCGTATTTAAGATATCGAACGCCCATTAATCATTTATAGCAATCGACAAATTTTAAAACGATTAATAACTTTATTTAAGTAGTACCACTCAACCTTATTATTGTACTTGAGCTAACTCAACCGCAGGGTTTAGTACAATAAACCTTTGAGCTCCTTATGGGACGCCATCATCCTAAACGGATACGGTGACTGACAGATAACTAGCGTGACATACAAGCACCGCCACCACCCAAGATGCGGAGAATCTTGTTAGAAACATATAACCCCACTCATAACAAGTCAGTGATGGTCGAACTCATACTCACCTAATACCTTATCGAGGTTTAGATCATCGTAAGTCACCGAGATCTTGGTTCTTCACGACGGTCGAAAGAAGAACTCATCTCACCGTGATCCTTCAATACGTCAGAGACGCATCAAAGATAGACAAGCAACTAAGTCAAGTCACTTCTTATCTATATCGCAGCCAAACCGACAACTCGTCCTTAAGTCGCCCTCAACTGTGAAACTTTTTATATCTCATCGCTTGACCAATCATACAAAGATACTGACTTCTCGTGATCTTCTACACATCGTATGATCTAACTTATATATGAGATAAGGGACACGGATATATATGCAATCAAGTATTCAAATCGACATGAGATTGTAATAGTGGTAACAGAAACATTGTATACAAGCTCAACCAAGCGCCAAGATACAAACCAACAATCTCCACTTATACTAAAGCAAACTTTTAGTATACAATGTGTCTTTCTACTAGCTATTACAAACAACCATCACTTGCTTCTCCCACTTATACAAAAGTTTTCTAAGTGGGTGCCATCAAGCGCAATCCAAGTCCTCTAACGTGTCCATCGAGACTTTTTGCGGCGTGCTCTTCGTGAATGGATCCGCTAGATTTTCCGTCGTATCAATCTTTTCAATCAGCACGCCACCTCGCCTAACGATTTCGTATGACATGGTACTTTCTCTCTATGTGTTTAGTCGCTTGTGGGTCCGTGGTTCCTTCGAGTTTACATCGCACCGAGTTATCACAAGAACTATGATACTCTTGGGCAAACCAGGTACCTGAGATCCATGAGGTAGTTCTCAACCATACAGCCTCCTTAGAAGCCTCCAAGCGGCTACATATTCGGCTTCCATGGTAGAGTCCGCAATGCATCGCTTTGCACTCCGCATGAGGATACGGCTCCACCTCCCAAGGTAAACACATAGCCCCGAGGTCGACTTTTTCTCATCACGGTCGCTTGGAAACCGAGTCCAGATAACCCAAAGGCATTAGACTATCTCGCATGGTAAACTAGTCTATAATCTCGAGTCCGCACCGGTACTTGAGTATATGCTTTACCGATCCAATGAGCTTGTCCAGTGGTTAGATCGATATCTAGCTACTATGCCTACCGCACAGCGTATATCGGCCTCGTGCATAGCATTAGCGTACATGAGACTTCCACGGCGGAAGCTGTATGAACTTGTCTCTATTTCTATCTCCTTTGGGTCATAGGTGATCAAGGTTTAGATAAAGGAACGCCATGTCCGGAAAGGTAGCAACTTTCTTGGCGGCCGCATACTAAACGAGTAATCACAAGATCAATGTAAGACGCCCGAGATAAGCTCAACATTTTCTTCTTGCGATCTCGGTAAACCTTGATCCCAAGAATGTATGTTGCATCTCCTAAGTCTTCATTTGAAACCGATCGATAGCCAACTCTTTACGCCTCGATAATGCTTTCACGTTGTTGCCAACTAGAAGGATGTCATCTACATAAAGTGCAAGAAATACCACATCACCGTTGACATCTAACTGATACACACAACTCTCGCTAGGCAGGGTGGTAAATCCATAGGACTTTACCACCTTGTCAAAGCGTAAGTTCCATGATCGAGGTTCGCTAAGTCCATAAATGGACTTTAAGCTTCCATACTAGATGCTCTTCACCCTTTACCACATAACCTTCGGGTCTTTGCATATAGATGTCTCTACCTTCCTCAAGGTAACCGCTTAGAAAAGCGGTTTTAACATCCATTTGCCAACCCCTAGTTCAAGTGGGCTGCTATGGCTAGAAGAATTCGATGGACTTGAGCATTGCTACAGCTTAAAAGGTCTCATCAAATCGATGCCCTCAATCTCGAGTGTACCCTTCGCCACGCACGGCTTTAAAAGCCGAAACCCTCCATCGGAATCTCTCTTCTCTTGTATATCCACTTACTACCTATGGCTTCCTTGCCATCCGGTAGAGGTGTCTTTCATATACATCCATAGCCGTTATGGACCCATTTCTAAGTCCATAGCGGTGTGCCATGATCTTGCATCAATATCTCAGATCGCCTCCTTGTATGTCCATGGGTCGATTATCGC
The DNA here is from genome assembly GCA_036937905.1 of Salvia rosmarinus. NCBI lineage: Eukaryota > Viridiplantae > Streptophyta > Magnoliopsida > Lamiales > Lamiaceae > Salvia > Salvia rosmarinus. The sequence goes on from CM072819.1 coordinate 49,530,352, forward strand.
ATGTTAAATCTCTTTGGGACCAAACCAAGATTCACCCACGAACATAAATCGCCGGGTCGACGCAACAACCTCCCACTACGACGAGGTTCTACAGCACAATGGCAACGGTGGTGCAGATACTTGTGGTTCTCTAACTTGCACAACTTGTCGTGTAGGTACCACTTATGACGGTCGGTATCTCCGGTGGAACTCGACCCACTTCAATTTCTTGAAGTATCGGTGTCGATCCTCCCACTGACTCGACATCTCGCACCTTTCGCCTAATCGGTGGTGGAATACGATCATCTTCTAATTCTTGAAGAATGATTTCAACTTTGGACTTATGATTTTCATGTAGTCCTCTTCTAAGAATCGAGCATTAGTGCTAATAATGACCTCTCGATCCTTAGACTATAGAATAAACCACCTTTCATTCCTCTAGATAGCGATAAACAAATTATGCGTCGGATCTAGCCTCAACTTGTCGGCCTTCTTGTTCAAAGACATGTGCCGGATCGCCCCATATCTTTATGTGGCTTTAAACTGGCTTCATACCAAACCACAACTCGAAAGGGTCTTTTCGACCGACTTGGACGGTACTAGATTTAGCAAGTATGCGTCGTTTCTAAGGCATATCCCGAAGCTAAATAGGCAATGTAGCATAACTCATCATAGATCTAACCATTTCCAAAGAGTCCTATTTCTTCGCCTCCGACACACCATTTTGTTGTGGTGTGCCCGGTGAAATCTTGTTTGGAGAGTAATCCCACACTTCACTAGATAGTCCATAAACTCGTTATCGAGGTATTCGCCACCGCGATCAGACCATGATGATTTGATACTCTTACCTCAGCTTCGCCTCCACTTCCGCCTTAAACTCTTTGAATTTCTCAAAGCATTCGCACTTAACGGTGAAGCGGTATATGTATCCGCACCTCGAGTAATCACGTCGAAAGTGACAAAATACTGCATTACCTCCGACGAGCTTGTGTGGACATAGGTCCACACAGTCGAATGGACTAACTCTAACATTTCTTTGGCTCTATAACCCTTCGCTTTGAAGGGTCCACCGACATCTTACCTTCTATACGAGATTCGCAGACCGGGAAGGAGAATGTGAGATTACCCAATGCCCATTCTTAGCCGGTCTTTGATCCTATTTAGATTGATGTGACCTAATCTAAGATGCCGAGAGAAAAGTAGAGTCATCTTATGAAGAAAACTTTCTTTTAGGGTTTGATGTAGATGCAACATAGTTATAGGTATTATGTTTTGCGTAAATAGTATAAAGCGAATTATATAAGGTGCCAACACGATAACTTCGTCATTCTTATGATAGAAACACCACTTATCAAAAATAACGTAATATCCATGAGTAAATAATTTTGACACGTAAACAAGGTTCACCGAAAATCCGGCACATATAAAACGCCTTTCAAAACTAAAACTGTTGTCCCAAACATAAAGAAACATCTCCAATCGCAACGGCTTCGACTTTCGGCTGTGCCCATGGAGATCGTTATCTCGCCATCAAACAGCTCCCTTGTCGCGGGAACCCCGCAGGTGTAACAAACATGATCGAGCATACAGCATTCACTACCCAAGAATGGGTAGAACAAGTCGCTAAACATGTTTCCGTTACTAAAGCAAACGGCGTGACTTGAGCCTCGAGCATAGGGCACTTGGCCTCCAATGCCCGGGCCTGCAAGCACTTAAGCACTTGCCTCTCCTTTCGCTTCAAGCCTCGGTGCAACCATGTTCTGCTCCCATTACTCCCACTATTTCCTCGCCTTTACCACCTTTGGCACCTTTTCTATTTCCATTTTGCAACGAAAATTTTGGGCCTTGGATGTGCTAGCAAGAGCATGTGCTCCTTTTCCCATAACTCCTTCCTCAAAGAACGAGATCATTAAGCAACCGACTAAGTGTAAACTTCGGTCTTGCTCATGATCGCATTCACGCCGAAAGTTCTCAAAAGACTTGGGCGTGTATTGAGGATGATATCGACCTGCCGCCGTCAATACCTCCTCCCAACTGATCAAGACTATCCATGAGATGAGTCATGGAGACATGTTCATGGACCGAACTTCCTTCTTCCATCTTACACGCCAAGATTTCTCTCATTGTGGAGGCGGACTGTCGATCAACCGCCCAAACTTACCTCGAGACTTGACCAAATATCGTCGCGTCTACCATCGATCGATGTTGCGAAAGCGCCTTTGGACATCGTAATCATCATATAGCATTTAGCCATATTGTTTGACTTATTCCAAAGTCTCGACTGACCGCTCATTAGTCGATCGTCGATAAGGGCATCGGGTTTAGAGTAGCGAGAACAAACATGTGTTCTTCAGCGATAATAACATATTCCATGTTACGCTTCCACTCGATAAAATTTGGACGGATAACGGATTTTGTGCGAGCATATTGATAATCGGCGAAGAGACATATCTGAAACGATAATGTAAACACATAATACATACGATCGCAAATGATTCGTAACAATAATATTGTAACCTTTTGATAAAACAATATTAATTGAAACCTCCAATCGCCCAAGGAATTCCACACAACCCGCAGCGTGTGGACGCCATTACATGAACCTCTACTCGGACTAAAATATACCTTTTAGTCGCTTAATTTCAATCCATGTCAACTTATCCTTACGACAAATGAAATTAATGATTGGACCTTACTAGACCACATCACTATCGCAAGAAGCGGACTTCAAGGAAGTTGTACTTGAGGTGATGTCTAACATTGACCACAATTTTAACAAATAGCAAATGAATTCTTAGAATTGGTATACTCACTCGGACCATACCGCCCAATTCAAATTCTTTGTTATCTCATTTTATATCTATCTCTAGAGAACTTATGAAATCGCACACGAAGCTACACGCGTGTGATCGTTTACATGAAACTCCCACTTTCAATAGATTTAAAATGTTTTATTTAGAAATCTCATCTAACAAACTTATGATAAGCATGCGCAAGCAAGCCAATGTGTGGGCGTTTACTCACGGTCGTCTCACTTTGTTTAGAGATCAAAAAGTGGAGGTCTTGACATTTTAATTTGAAAAATTAATTTGTCGGGTTGCTTTGCTTAGTCTTTTTATTCAAAAAGGTTTGTCCATGCAGATCACGTAATCCTAGCATGCTTTTCTATAGAACTCAACATGTAAAACATGCTCGCAGTAATTCTAAAATATGCTTGATAAACGCGATAAACCTAGCATGCTTACTATGCGCATCCAATTTCAGAAACACTTAAAGGTTTGTCAACGAATAAAAACATACATAGCATGCTATCGATAATTTAAACATCCACCACATGCATATGAACCATAAAAATAAAATAAAACGTTCATAGCGGCCCAATCGTGAAACCTCAGACATTTAAATCTAATCTATTACATAGATTTACAAAGATGTAATTTAAACTTGAACGGGCCTCGCGTGCACGGCACGACCGGATTCAACAATTGGGCCTCGCGCACGGGCAAGGACCGAAAACTGGAAAATCGGTCCGGGCCGGTCGGCCTAACTGCGGTTGGCGCGCTGGCTAGGCAAGGCCCACCGCTACCAGCCTTTGCGCTACCGCCCGCTGGGTTCGCTCAGCGGCCTTCATGTCGCAGCGCATCATGACCCGCCGAGCATGCTTGCGCAGCCTTCCCCGAGCAATCGAACGCTCCGCGACGCCGTGCCGCCGGCCGTCAAACTTCGCGATCACGAGTGCACCGCCGCAAGCGCGGTAGCTTCGGCGCGCCTGCCGCCCGCTAGCTCGCCGCTTGCTTTCGCGTCGTATCTCGCGATCGCCGATCGCCGCGGCGCTGAGGATCCGTGCGCGAACGCCCGCCTGCCGCCGCGCGCGATCGATCGCCTCGCGATCATGTAGGTTTTCGCGAGATACCGCCCGATGATCGCCGAAGCACCTATTTTTCCCCTGTCATATTTTCTTCGTTTTCGTCTTCGTTTTCTTTTACGAGCAAGATTTACATAATAAATCTAATCTAACCATGGATTTTCCTTGGTGAAAAAACAACAACATACGACAAAATAATAAACGAGCCACGTATGAACCATGCATCCACAATAATTAAAACGCATCGTAATAATCAAACTAATTAATCCAACAGAGCCAAGATTCCGATCCCGTGCCCTCATACCAATTGTAGGGAAAATTTATGTTAACCCTCGCCGAGGATCCATCTTCGGTGTTTAATTCACCATACATTGATTATAAACCCAGTACGCGCCTATATAATTAAAGTGCAACACGTAGGGTTTTCACGCAGTTTACCTTTCGATCCGCCGAGTACGGATCGAACGGGATGAACGGATCGAACGGATCGGACTCGCTTTGACCTTTCTCGGATCAGATCCTGCTGCTCCAATCTCCAACGCCGAGTGAGGACGATCTATGGAGAATGCTCGAAAATCACCCAATGATCTCTCCAACTTAAAGCTCACTTAAAATTTTTCTCTCTGACAAACGAGATTAACCGAAAATGTGTTGTCAATATGTGAGCATTAACCTAGACTTTATCTCATACCTTATATTTATAATGCACTACCTTAATCCTATATGGAATATTACCATAATCCTATATGGAATATTACCATAATCTTAGATTATTTCATACACTCGTGATTACCTATACTCGTGATTATTACCATAATCTTATATGGAAAGGATCTGTGCATATACTATAAATATAATTATATCCTGTGGATAAAGAGAATAAAATCTT